>VDFB02000002.1:152167232-152215044 GCA_007258455.2 Sequoia sempervirens | reverse complement strand
GGGTTGAATCTAGTTGTAGATTTCCATGTTGTGTTGTACGCCCAAACTGCTTCAGGCAATTTCCTGGCCCAATCTCTTCTTCCTGAAGAGACCATTTTTGTCAATATGTTTTCTAACTCCCAATTAGTCACCTCTACTTGACCATTTTCTTGAGGGTGATAAGGGGATGACTTCTTATTAATCACTTGAAAATGGTCTGTAAATGCCATGAGAACTTTAGACATAAATTGGGGTCACTGATCTGTAACGATAGTTCGGGGGGATCCAAATCTAAGAAAGATTTTATTATAGAGAAAATTAGCAACTTGCACTTCTATGGCAACTCGTAAAGCTTGAAATTCTTCCCATTTCATCAAATAATTGGTATAAACTAATATGTATTCTTTCCCTTGAGAGGAAGGATCTATGGGGCCAATAAAATCTAACCCCTATTTTTCAAATGGTTCCAAAACTATTTGAGGCTGCAAAGGAATTTCTGTAGAAGCAGTTGGCCTTCCCACTCTTTGGCATTCATCACAATGATGAAGATACTTTTTAACGTCTTTATGCATTGAAGGCCAACAACATCTAGCGCCTAAAATTTTATGAGAAGTTATTTTTGTAGAGTAATGACCAGAGAAGGATCATCGTGACAGGACCTCAGAATACTATAAGTTTCATCAGGCCTGACACATCTTCTCAAAACCATATCAGGTCCACAACAGCATAAAATCCCATTAATCCATTTAAATGGTGCACTTTCTCGAAAAAGTCGCTTCCTTTGTTTTGATGTAAACCTAGGGGATACTTTAGAGGAAACTAAATAGTTGGCAATATCAACAAACCAAGGAGTCTTTGTAGAGATGGAAAACAAATTTTCATCTAGAAACTCATCTTGCAGATGTGCTCGGTCACCCTCCTATTGTTTGATTCAAGACAAAAAGTCTGCCACCTCATTAAATCTCCCTAGCTTGTCAAGTATTGTCACATTGAACTCCTGAAGGAGTAGTAACCATCTCATTATTCAACCATTAACTACAAGTTTATTCATTAGATATTTTACAGCTAAGTGATCTGTATAGACTGTAACTTTATCCTGTAATATAATGGAAGAACTTTTTAATGGCATGAACCACAACCAAGAATTCTTTTTATGTTGTCGTGTAGTTTCTCTTAGCAGATTTTAGGTTTTTACTAATGAAATATATGGCATATTTACCCCCATCCTCATCTTCTTACCCCAATACTGCACCAATTGCGTCATCCAAAGCATCAACATAAATGTGAAAGGGAAGACTCCAATTTGGCCCATGTAATACGTGAGCAGAGACACATTTCTCCTTTATCATTTCAAATGATTATTGACACTCAGACATCCAATTAAACTCCACATCTTTTTGGAGAAGAGAAAACATAGGGGCTACTATCTTACAAAAGCTTTCTATGAACCTTCTATAGTATCCAGGATGCCCAAGAAAACTTTGAACATCTGTTTACGTTTGAGGAACAATCAGTTGTTGAATGAATTCAATTTTTTTGGGATAAACATTTATTCCTTCTGAGGAAATATGATGACCTAAGACTATTCCTTGTTCCACCATTATTAAGCACTTTTCATGGCTAAGGGACAATCAGTTATCCTCACAAACTTCTAAAACCCTATGCAGGTTTTGAAAAGCTTCATCATAGGTTGATCCATAAACTATGAAATCATCCATATAGACCTCTACAAAATCATTGACAAGTGCTACAAATATAGCCAAAATGGCCCTCTGAAAAGTTGTTGTAGCATTACAAAGTCCAAAAGGAAGAAATCGATATGCAAATGTGCCCCATGGACAAGTAAACATTGTCTTATTTTGGTCTTCTGGTGCTACTTGAATTTGGTTGTAACCATTAAATCTATCTAAAAAGGAGAAATATTTCCTCCCAGCCAAGTTGTCCAAAACCTGGTCAACAAATGGTAAGGGAAAATAATCTTGAAAAGTGGCTTTATTGAGTTCCCTATAATCTATACAAATTCTCCACTTCTCGTTTTTCTTTGGTACAACTACCATAGGTGACACCCACTTACTATCAAAGATAGGATAAATAAATCCTACACAAAGGAGTTTCTCAATCTCAATTTTAACAAGATCCTTTAATGTAGGATTAAGTCTCCTCTGCAGCTGATGTACAAGTCTTATATTAGGATGAGTATAGATGTGATGTGTAAAAACACTCAGGTGAATTCCCCTCATGTCTATATAGTCCCAAGAAAAAGCTTTAGACCTTTTTACCAACACATTAAATAATTTATCCTCTTGTATTTTTGTCAGCCAACTATTAACATTCAAGGTTTTTCCTAGTAGTAGCATAAATTTTTTTGTCCCTGGATAGGCCGAAGTGACAGTATGTATCAGACCTAGCAAGGTAGTAAGAGGACAACTATGAGGTATAAGTTAGTGGTATCTTGTAATATCGTCAAAGAAATGGCTCATTCTGGGAATCATATTAGCCAAAGGACAAGGCATTCCCATGGTAGTATAATTATGTTCCATCCCACTTATATCAATCGGTTGTCCCAAAATTTTTGGTACGTCTTCCATTACCTCTTCACTCGAGCCTATAGCAAGGTGTCCTACCTCATTTACTAACTCATCCTCTAATTCCTCTCCATGTTATTTAATCACTACCATGGCCAATGAGGCCAAACTGTCTTGACCACTAGATTCTTCTAGTTCATCAACCCAAACTTTATTATATTTAGTGGTTTTAGTATGAGGATATAAGGATAAATGTTTACTATCTGGACCATGCGAAATGATCATTCCTCCCTCTTGACAATTAATTTTATCCACGACAGTAGCCAACCATGGTCTTTCAAGAATTATTGGATAGCTATCTTTGGGTGTAAGTGATTGGATTATTTGGAAGTCAACAGGATATTCCCATCCATCAACTTTGACAAGAATATTTTTAATAACACCCTTTGGAATGGCTATAGACTGATTTTCCATCTGTAAGATTGTAGTTGTGGGGCATAAATCAGTAAGACTTAATTTTTCCATCACATCCACATTCATTACGTTAATATCTGCTCCTAAATCCACTAATGCATTAGGTATTGCTACCTCATTAATTGTAACAGTTATCAGTGGACTTCCAGGATCATCATATTTTGGAGCAACAATCTTTCTAGACAAAAAGTCAGCTAAATAGCCATCAATGTGGATAGTGTTTATTTTCTTCAATTTCCTTCCTGGAGTTGTAATACATAGTTGTTTGATCAGCTGATTCAACTTAGGGATTTCCTTTATTTCTTGCAGCAAAGGAACCTCTATTTGCAATTGTTTGATTTCCTAAGTTAATGCAGTTTCAGAGGCCAAAGACATTTTCGGAGTATCTTTCAGAGTTGTTGATTTCAGACACTCTGGAAATAGTGCTTGAGTTTTCTCCTTTGGAGGGGTATCCTTACTAAGTTTAGTCAGAGACTAACCTTCCTCCTCTTGAGGTAAGTCAGTGACTCCTACTGTTGAAGGAGGTTTAGTATTATTTACGGGTGCGGCATAGTTTGATGGAGTATCCTTCTCAAGATTTTGAGGAATAGGTTCATCCACTACTTCCTCGATGGTGGGCGATTGAAGTGTCCTACTAGAACGTAACTGAACATTTCCACAATGAATTGTGTTAAGTCCTGTGACATTATCTTGTTCAGTAGTATATACCGGAGTATTTTGTCGATTGTTCTTAGGATTGGGAAGTGGTTGTACTGGAAGTTGAGGTTGATTTATCTATTCATTTTGAGGAGGATTCTGAGGTGGTGGTAATAAATTTTTTTGTTGATTCCTCCTAGGACCAGTATAAAATTGATTATCCTTGATTCCATTGGGGAGCAGTGTGTTGTGGATACCATTATGGTTGTGATTGGTTTAGCCACTGCTGAATTCCCCATGATTGACTTGCCCATTCAAGAGGTCCCCAATAAGGAGTTCCCCAATTAGGTTGTGGAGGGAAGGGTTGATTCTAAGATGGAGTCCATTGATTACTAACCCAATTGTTTTGTGACCTCCATGCAGGGTTGGAATTCTACCCATAAGAGAAATTACCTCCTTGGCATTGGTTTAGCACATTTATTTCTTCTTCAACCTCAGCAATTTTTTTATTATTATTCTTAAGATCAGTAAGAAGCTCACATTGGTTGGTAGGATGGTTTTTCTCATAGAGTTGGCATTCATTAACCTTTTCTAAAGGACACTCTCGTAAAAGATGTTTTTTTCAACACCTAAGACATTAGATTGACAAAGTCTCAGGGTTATGTGTCTTTGCTTGTATGCCATCCAACGTAGTGTTCAATTGAACAAGTATGTTTGTCTTAAGATTTTCTATTTCTTCTCGGAGCTTACCTATCTCATTATTCCCTTTGAAAAGATTTGTTTTTTGGATTCCTCCATGAGTACATGAGAAATTGTGACACAAATCACATATGTCTTCAAGGGCTAACTGAGACACATCACCTTTTCCCATCAAATCAATACTTCTTCTTGCGTCGTCATCGAGTCCTTAAAGAAATATAGTCATGAGAATCTCAACACTAATAGCCATTTCTCCACATCGTTTAGATAAGAAGAGAAACCTATCTAAATAGTCCTCTAGACTCTTATCCTCATTTTTCCTAAGTTTAAATAGTTCTTCCTTACGATCACTCACCCTAGAATAACTCTGATATTTATTCAAGAAAATAGTCTCCATTTCCTCCCAAGTTGTGATACTTCTAGCCGCTAGTCCCATTAACCAACGCACGGCTGAATTCTTCAAAGTAGAAGGAAACAACTTCAATTTCTGGTTATCATTTCTATAGTCATAGGTTTGACAAAGGACCTTGAATTCAAAAAGAAATTGGTCTGGATCTTTTGAGGATAAACCATGAAAGGTTGGAAGGAAAGCTAGAGAAATGTTTTTCATTGTAGTATCATCATCTGCATCCAAAGTAATAGGATAAGTGAATGTTTGAGGTGGTTGAGGATCATTGTTATTATGGTTGGATTCATTATAGTTGGTGTCAACCCTACGATCTCCCATGATGTTAAGAGGAATATGCTCGCACGAATAATTTCCTCGGCAACAGATTGTGCTACAGGATGATATTTAGGAAAATAGTGGAAAGCCTCTAGTGGATTAGGCTCAAGTAGTTCTTCAACAGAGTGATCTTCTAAGCCTTGGGCCTCCCTATGTATGATTGGAACATATTTTGGTGGGTCTTTGGTATAAATCATCCATGAGAGCCTCTTTTCCTAACCATGCAGAAAAGGAAGCCAACGATGGTATTTTTGGCCTAAAAAGGTATTCAAGGCATCTTCTATTAACACTCAATCAATAAAGATAAAGTGTCCCCAACAATGATGCCAAAAAGTGATAGGTTGTCGTTAGGTCCCATTACTTTACAAGATAAAATTCAATATGTCGACTGGGTAGTGTTCAAGGAAATTTGCAATAGAAATTTTTTGGAGTATTTCCCTTAGATTTTCCAACTCTTTAGAACAATTAATATTAATTATAACCTAAGTTTGTCTAACTATAAAACTGTAAAAAAAATTACCCTAAGGAAATAGGAAATATTTAAACTAAAAAGGATAGATAAACTAATTTAGAAAGAATGATGACTAAATTAGAAAGTATAGAAAAGATTAAACTAAGAAGTTGATAAACTATGGAAGCACAAAAACTTAGAAACAATCCATGAAACATCTCCTTTGACAGTAAAAATTCTAAAAGTTAACAACAAGACACTACCAAAGTGAAAGACAACAAATACTTCAGAACTTAGACTCTACAATGATAAACCCAATAATTCTCTACCAAATGACTGTTCATGCAATAAAAGTAACACAATGAAAAGTACTTATCTATTCAAACTATCTCCCCTCAAGTGGCCAGCTAGTGGGTTACTACGTTCTCAGATCACATACACAGCTAATTCAAAAGTGCTTCTATCAACCATAATTATTATCCATAACTCATCACTCAGAAATTTAGACAACAAACTCTTTATTCATAAACTTCAAAAAATATTTTGATAGTATAACATTACTTTGTCACTAGATATTTTAATTCTAGAGATTACGTCTTTATAGAAAACCCTAACTACATCCTATATTTCAGATGATATGGTTAACCATTGAAAATATCTAAACAGATCTATGAATAACTCGCATGTTCTTAAAACCCATTAAAATAGCCTTAAAGAGGCTCAAGTCGAGCCATGTAGTTTTTGACTCAAAGCATAACAAAAATTAAAACTTTAAAGAGTAACTATATCTTCAGTCCATCACCCTAAAGTTCTGGAGCATAATCCCAGCGTACACCTTTATCCTGTTCTAGAGCACGTGCTGGCTGAATGCTTATAATCTACAACTTGATGACCAATTATTATCTACAAAACATTTAAAATAACCCATTAAATCTATATTGGAAAAATACTTCAAGAAATCAAAAGAAATAAAGTTTATACAATTTCTCACTAAAAGTTAAGTAATTACTTCTCCTAAAATTTAATTAATTGGCAGAGGATAGGTATTTGCATATATGAAATAGGTCTTTATGGTATTATTATGAGAGGTTATTTTTACCTCATCAGTAGGATACCATCTCGGATCACCTCAAGCTTTTAAACTTCTTCAGAGGAACTAGCTCTAATACCAATTATTAGCAAAACAAGGACAAAAAACTGAGACAGGGGGTGAATCAGTTGTCACAGGATATTTAAACTTTTTAGATTTAACTTAACTTTATCTCAGATATGATGAATGAACAATAAACCATAAACAATCAACACACCAGAAACACAAAGAACACCAAGATTTTTTTTTACATGGAAACCCTGTTAGGGGAAAAACCACAGTGGATGTCAGTCCACAATATTATACCCTGTTAAAAGTATAAAGATGAATAATGGGAATGCACATGCATTCAAGCACACTACCTAGAGATCACTGCTCAAATACAAGAGGGCTCACTACCTAGAGAAGACACACTATCTTACAAAAATTTAGATTAGATCCACAGGGTATGAACTGAGAAAATAGCTTCTACAAAAGCTTGATTACAGTTCTAGTTAAGTATAGAAAAACTTCTTCACATTTCACACAAACTTCTTCACACTCTGCTCTACAATCAAATGATTAGAACACTATTCACACATCTGCAATTTCTCTGGCATACATTCACACTTATGCACACTTCACTTCGCTCAAACAATTTCTCTTATATATCTGCAACATGGATTTTCATCAACAACTTCGTCAACTAGAAGAAATATGAAAATATAAAACATACATGCAATGTCGGCCCAAATTTACAAATAAATTTACAATGTGAATCAAACACCATTAGCCAATATTGTGTTGTGACCCAAAACAACATCCTCGATCATTCCAAACATTCAAATTGTAATCTTCAAGGATCCACAACAAGTTACAACCACCATGTCGGCCAAGAACATAAAAACTCAAACATACAAGAGAAAAATACTAACCACAAGCACATCAATCAATACGGACATGCAAAATAGATAGAGAAAAATCTAGAAACGTCCATGAGCATCAAGAAACAATAGAGAAACATCTGAAGAAACTAGAATTACTAGAATTAACTTGACACAGAAACACCAACTAAGACCACAAAAACATTGTCAGAACACAACTGTTCATGACACGAGAAAATCTCCATGTAGACCTCTAAAAATTTTAGTGGAAAGAATAGATACACTCAGCAACAAACCCTTTAATCCACAACGACTGATCTTCAATGTACTAAGATAAACACCTTCATGACCTTCACTGTTCCACTGGCAACCTACAACACTTTCTTTAACAATTTTCTCAATATCCTCGACATAAACAACCTTAAATACCTTAATTATAATAGTGTTGACATCAATGACAACCACATATCAGCAACACAACCACAACATCCAACACCTCCATCCCTCCCTCTCTACCCTAATCTCTCAACCCTAAACAATAAAACCTAAACTATCAACACTTAATCCCTCAACCCACAACCCTTAAACCCTAATCCCTCAACCCTCAACCATTAAACCCTAATCCCTCAACACTTAAGCTCTTAAACACTCAACCCTCAACCCAATACCCAATACCCTCTACCCTCAACCCTAATCCCTCAACCCTCAACCCTATACCCTCAACCCTTAAACCATTAAACTCTCTACCCTAGTCCCTTAACCCTCAACCCTTAATCCATCAACCCTAATCCCTTAACCATTAAACTGTCAACCCTCAACTCTCTACCCTCTACCCTATACATTAAACCCTCAACCATCAATTCTCAACCATCAACCCTTAATCCCTCAACCCTCAACCCTTAAAACATAAACCCTCAACCCCTATACCCTCTACCTATAGGTTGACCCTCAACCTAATCCATCAGCCATATACCCCTCAAACATATACCCTAAACCTAAACCCTCAACCCTAAACCCTTAAACCCTCTACCCTCAGCCCAATGCCCTCTACCCTCAGCCCTAATTCCTCAACACTATACCCTCAACCCAATACCCTAAACCCTCAACCCTATAGGTCCTCAACCCTATACCCTCAATTCTCAACCATATACCTTATACATTGGATCCTCAACCCTCATCTCACTCTTCCTTCCCTCCTCTCCTCTCCTTCTCTCTATCTCACTTCTCCCTCCATCTCTCCCTCCATCCATCCCTCTTCTAACCTAATCCCTCAACCCTTAAACCCTCTACCCTATACCCTCTACCCTCAACCCAATACCCTAAACCCTCAACCCTCAACCCTCAACCCTCAACCCTCAACCCTTAAAATTTCTACCCTAAACTCTAAACCCTCAACCCTTAAACCCTAAACCCTCAACCCTAAATCCCTAAACCCTCAACTATCAACCCTTAATCCCTCAACCCTTAACCTTCAACCCTTAAACCCTAATCTCTCAATCCTTAAACCCTTAACCCTCTACCCTCTATAATATACATTAAACCATGAACCCTCAATTCTCAACCATCTACCCTATACATTGGATCATCAACCATAATCCCTCAACCATATCCCCCAAAACCTATATACTCAACCCTATACCCTCAAGCCTCAACCCTAATCCCTCAATCCTAAACCCTTAAACCCTAAACCTCATCCCTCAACTCTTAAACCCTTAAACCCTCAACCCTTAACACCTCAACCCTTAAACAGTTAAACCCTCAACCCTCTACCCTATACATTGGAATCTCAACCCTAATCCCTTAACCCTATACCCACAACCCCTATCCCTCTCTCTCTATCTATCAATCTCACCTCTCTCTCCCTCCCTCTCTCCTAACCCTCTCTAATTGTCTCTATCTACCCTCTCCCTCTTTCTACATACCTCTCACTCAATCAATCCCTACCACTCTCTCTCTCACTCCCTCTATCTCCCTCTCTATCTCCCTCCCACTCCCTCTCCATCACTCCCTCTCTCTCCCTATCTCTCAAGTCTCTCCCTCCCACCCCGATCTCTCTCAAATCTCTCCCTCTGGCACCCTACCTAGGTAACTCTCTCTCTCTCCCCCTTTCTCTCTATCCATCCCACCATACCTAGATAAGTCCTCCTCACTCCACCCCTATCTCACACTCCCTCTCTCTCTCCCTCTCTCTTAGGTCACTCCCTCCCACATCCTCTCCCTCTCCCAAGTCTCTCTCTCTCACCCCTCTCACACTCTCAAGTCCCTCACTCTAGCACCCTACCTACATAAATCTCTCTTTCTCCCCCCTCTCTCTCTCCCACCCCCTCTCTCTATTTCTCTCTATCTGTATCTCCCTCTATCCCTCCCACCCTACCTAGCTAAGTCCCTCTCACTCCAATCCCTTCTCTCCCACTCCCTCTCTCTTAGGTCTCTCCCTTCCACCCCCTCTCCCTCTCTTAGGTCTCTCTCTCACTACCTCTCTATCTCTCTCTCTCTCTCTTAGATCTCTCCCTCCCTCTCTCCCTCCCACCCTACCTAGAAAAATCTCTCTCACTCTTAAAATTCCCCCTCCCTCTAAATACATACATACATACATACATACATATAAGAAGACATACATACATACAGGTATACATACATACTTACATACATACACACATACATACAATCATACATACATACATATAAGTAGACATACATACATGCATGCATACATACATACAAACATGTCATACAAGCATACATACATACAAATATATATATATATATATATATATATATACATTCAATAGACTAGCATTTAACACAAAGAAAGACATAATGCGAGCATGTTATAACATGCTCTCGTTATGTCTTGCTAGACATTTCTTGGGCACAAACACAAAAAAACATGCCAAAACTAAGAAATAACACGAGTGTGTTATAACACACTCATGTTATTTCTTGCTTTGGGAATCCCCATGCCTTGGGCTTGGTATTTGGTTTGGAATACCAACCCAAAGGCTTGGAGTGCCTTCCCAACATCCAAAGACATATTTTTGTAAATTCTACAATATTTCATATAATCACGTTCATGCTAAGCTTCAAGTTTGTATGTGTTTAAAGGTCGAACAAATCAAACACCTTGATAATGTTAAGTTCTCTCTTAGCTATCTAATGATTAATTTTTTTCACATTTTAACAATGTTAAGCCTTTGATCTATAATTTAGTTTGTCTATGTGTCTATTTTTTGGAAAAAACCAGTGTTTGGTGTTTTTTTTGTTAAAAATTAATTGTCCATTGAATTTTAAAATACATTACATTTTTAGAAAATAGACTCCATTCTACACATTAAAAAAATGGACTTTCAATTAGTTTTCAAAATTATAGGGGTAACATGACCAAAATTCTATTTTTCAAGAAGTGTCCACTTGGAAAATTAGTAAAAAATCAAATATTCATTAAAAAATCATCAGAAAAATTAGACATAAACTACATACTGTTATCTAATTTCTCACCGAAGCAATTTTAAAAATACTAAAAAGAAGTTAACCTTTTGAGGGAGCCACAAAAGGTGCTATGTTATGTTTTTCTGACAAAAACAACACAAATTTATGTGGACCCCTCTTTTGAACCCTTTTATCTATACCATTTTCAAAATAAATTAGTAGTTTAGAAAGTAGACTTGGAGCAGTACAATCCTTGTTTTTGTTACATATCAAAATTTTGAGTGTAACTATCCTCAATTTCACGTCCAAGGTCAATATTTCCTAATTTTAGAAAAAAAATTGGCCTTTTAAGTCCCCTTTTTGGCCCCCCATCTTTTTACACTTACCCTATCTTCCTTTGTGGCAGATAAAGCAACCACATTTTGCAACCGAGAAATATAGCTCACTATTGTCCCACCAACTGTAAATACATAACCTATGGTACTTTGTCTGTTATCAATATCTCTTGCAAAATTTGGGTCAACATAGCTTTTTAAATCAGTATTAGAGCCCCCAAAACATAAAAAATTATTAGATGTACCTTTCAAATACCTAAGAATCCATTTTACTGCATTCCAATTCTTAGCTCTGGGATTACTCATACACCTACTAACAACTCCTACAACATGTGCAATATCTATTCTTCTGCATACCATGGCATACATTAAACTGCATATAGCTAAAGCATATGGTACCTTGAACATTTTTTCTTCCTCCTCTTGTGTCTTTGGACACATATCTTTAGTCAATTTGATATGACTAGGAAAAGGTGTGCAAAAATATTTTGCATTCTCCATATGAAATCTCTGCAACACCTCATCAATGTAATTAGCCTAAGATAAAAATAATTTTCTATTTTTTCCTATCTCTTGTAGTCTTCATACCAAGGATTTATTTTGTTTCCTCTAAATCCTTCATATCAAATGAATTTTCTAGTTATTATTTTAACTCCCTTATGTGATCCATGTTAGACCCCGCTACAAGCATATCATCAACAAATAAACATAAAATAATGTAGCTATCATCATCTAACCTCTTAAAATAAACACAATGGTCTAAATTACATTGGTTGTAAACATGATCATCCATAAAACTATCAAATTTAATATACCATTACTAAGGTGCTTGCTTCAATCCATATAAAATTTTCTTCAATCTACACATGAGTTTCTCCTTACCTTTTCCCTCAAATCCTTATGGCTATTCCATATATATTTCCTCTTCCAAATCACCATGTAGAGAGGTTGTTTTAATATCAATCTATTCCAAATACAAATCTTCAGTAGCCGCAACTCTTAAAAAAATATGAATAGAAGTCATTTTAACAACCAGAGAAAAGATTTCATCAAAATCAATGCCCTTTTTTCTATACAAATCCCTTTATAACTAACCTGGCTTTAAATATTTTCTTACCTCCATCTTCCTCTTTTAGCCTATAAACCCATTTATTTGGTAAAGCCCTTTTACTTGCAGACAACTTGCATAAGTCCCAAGTCTATTTTTTCAGCAAGGAGTCCATTTCTTCTTCCATTCCATGCTCCCACTAAACCTTGGCACCCACCTGCATAGCTTCATCATAACATTCTTGATCACCAACATCAGTTAATAAAATAGAATACAAAGAGAGAAAATATTTTCAAAGGTCTACTTATCCTTGAAGATCATCTAACATTCACTGGAATGTTTGGTATTTTTTGTTGCTGTTATTGTGGAGCATGAGGAACCACTGGAACATCATTGTTTGGAGTATCATCCAACACTACATAATCATTTTCTTTCTTCTCATGTTGCTGCAACAGATCTTTGTACAACACTTTCTCATTGAATATGACATCCCGACGTCTTATGATTTTTTGATTTTCAAAATCCCAAAGTCGATAACCAAATTCATCAATTCCATATCTAACAAATATACATTTCTTTGACTTTGCATCAAGTTTGGTTCTATTTTCAGAATCTACATGTGCAAATGCTTCACAACCAAAAGTTTTGAGAAAAGAATAACTCACCTTCTTACCTATCCATGCTTCCTCTGGAATACCACAACCCAAAGGATTAGAAGGACCTATATTAATTAAATAAAAAATAGTTTTTACAACCTCTACCCACATGTTTAAAGGCATCCCAACATGCAATCTCATAGTTCGTGCATGCTCCATTATTGTTCTATTCATGTGTGTAGCCACTCCATTTTCCTATGGATTCCTTGGAACCATTTTCTACCTATGAATACCATTAGAGGAATAATAATCTTGAAACTCTTTTCTAAAATACTCACCACCATTATCAGATTTGAGAGATTTAAACATTTTACTGGTTTCATTTTCAACGAAGCTTCTCCATTTTTTAAAAGTTTCAAATACATCATATTTCTTCCTAAGGAAATAAATCCAAACCTTCCTAGTTGCATCATCTATGAATGTAACATAGCACTGAGAGCCACCAAGAGAAGATACTTGAGTTGGTCCCCATACATCTGTATGCACAAGCTCCAATTTCTCATCTTTCTTTTACTTCCCACCCTAGAGAAAACTAAATCTCTTATGTTTTCCATACACACAATTTTCATAAAAATCCATATTAAAAAATTTAAGACCTGGTAAGAAATTCTTTGAATGAAGTAATTTCATACCTTTTGCACTCATATGCAAAAGTCTATTATGCCATAGTGTTAATTTAGAACCCACAAAAACTGTCTTATTTTCTACCTGTTGAATTGCAACAACTATTTCTGAACATTGACTTTTCTTCACAACAACAGTATGACCTATATAAAGATATAAGTTGTCTAATTTCACACCTTTTGATACCACTAAGGCACCTTTTGTAACCTTCCAATTTTTATCACTAAATGTAACAACACAACCTTCATCATCTAGTTTCCCTAATGAAATTAAATTTCTTTTTAACTTTGGAATGTGCCTTACCTCTTGTAGTAGCCAATGATTCTCATTCTGCAACTTAATCTTGATTCTTCCCTTTCCAACAATTTTATAAGGTTCTTTATCTCGCAAATAAACTAGCCTAAAATCTCCTTGGACATAATCAATAAAATAACTTCTATGGGGCATAGCATGAAATGAACCCCCTAAATCTAACACCCAAGAATCACCAGTGTTATCAAGGGAAAGAATCAAAGAATCCTCATCAGATTTATTAATTACCACATTTACTTCTTTATTGACTTCCTTTTTGTCTTCTTTATTTTTCTAAGACCAACAATCTTTCTTTAAATGACCCGGCTTATCACAGTACTAGCAATCCTTCTTCTCTCTGGATTGGGACCTCTTGTCCTTTGATTTTCATCGTGACTTCCCACGATGTCCAGAATTCTTTCCTCCTTTGTTTTACCCTTACTTTTTTCATTCAAAACACTGCCTGATGTGGACGTACCACCTAAGCTTTTACTATGAATTTCCTCGCTCAAAATTACGCCAACAACATCATCAAATTTTAGCATATTTGAACCAGAAACAAAATTACTAACTGCCATTACCAAGCTATTCCATATTTCAAGCTAAGAACACAGAATCAAAAGATCCCTAACTTCTTCATCAAAGTTTACATTTACAAAATTTAATTAACTAGTAACCATGTATTAAACTCATTTAAATGATTAGAAATTGACCCACCTTCTACCATTTTCATATTGAATAAACTCTTCATAAGAAATATCTTATTCAAAGTAGAAGGTTTTTCATATAACTTCGCTAGGGTCTACATCAAATCTGTTGTTTTCTTTGATGTTGAAATATTAAACACCATCTACTGTTCTAGGCATAAATGAATACTACCAAGTGCCTTTTTGTCTAGAATATCCTAATCCTTATTAGACATAGTTGACAATTTCTTGGTTTTCCCTTCCAATGGCCGCCATAAATCCTTCTAATAAAGATAGTCTTTCATCTGCATCTTCCATAACTGATAGTTATGCCCATTAAATTTTTCTACCTTCAACTTACCTTTGTCTACCATTATTCTCACTCAACCATGAGACTCCCACTTAACCGTGAGACCTTCCTATAGAGGATAACAAAAAAAAACCTACTTTGATACCACTTGTTAGGAATTGGAGGCAAGAACTTATCAATTAAAATGTAGAAAAAATATGAAAACACAACTGATTTAGAAAACCTAGAAAAAAGGATAGCAAAAGAACACCAAGATTTAATGTGGTTCACCCAAATCCAGGCTATGTCCACCAACAAAGGGTCTCATATATATTAAAATACTGGCAAAAACCTTTAAAAAGACATGCAGTAACATTTGCAACATGCAACAATTTGTTTCATCGCGTTCTTCAACTATTGTTTTTACATAGCCTTTGTTACAGGTACCCGTGACACTTCTTGTGTTTTTCCAGCCACTACTCTATGATTTTCTACTTACATTTTTCATGACCTTATGCCCTCAAAACTCTAATATGAGTATTAGAATATGTTCCCATGCATGTCCCATTAATTACAAATGAAGTGTGGCCATTGGTTTTGATTCATGAATCCAATAAAATGTTTTCTTTGGGCGGTTACCAATAACCAATAAATATTATAACTGATCATTTCTAGCATTTAATAAATGTTTGTAACTATTATTTTAAATACATGTATAGCAAAATATTTATTATGTGCAGAAAATTAGTTAATAAGATAATGATGAATATTTAATCTGAGTATGATTGGTCTCCATAACACAACAATGTTGAACCTTTTGATCAAGGTTCTAGTGTAAGGGAATAATTTTTAGAGGTGTACTAAGAACCCTTGTATCCCTATGATGACATAGAGAATTATGGTCAAAGGTTTACCTACCAAGTATAAATGCATTGATGGCAGAAAGTTAGAGCAAATGAAAATATTTTTATGTTTGATTTGAACATTTTGTTCTCATTTGTAATCAAAGGCATTTGTTTTTGGAGGTAGAGAAGAGAGAAATGGTTTTCAGCTATCTTTGTGAGTTCATGCCAAACCCTAGTGACTGTGTTTGAAGAATTCAAAGGGAAAATCAAGGGTGACATCATACGTGATTCATGTTTTGGAGAAACCCAGGACAAAATATAAAAGTTCCCATTCAAGGTGATAGAGGTTGACAAAGATGGAACTTTTTCAAAGGTTCCTGTGGATGTGGCATACTTCAAAGATGTAAGAATTTACATCCATTTCCTGCTAAGTGAAATTGATCATACTTCATCTTTTGAAGTTGGTCAACATGAGCTCCTAAATGAGAATGGTGTATACAAGCCAAAATATGCAAATGTGGCTACGAAAGGGTTAAACATCTGGAAATATTTTCTAGAATTCTATGAGTGCAATGAATGGGTAAGAATGATCTTGAGCCACATTCATGAAGAATTGATTTGGTTATATAAGCCCTATATGATTACAAATGAAAAAATTAGGCCAGTTACTAGTCTTTGGGCCTCTGAACCAATCTTGATGTTGAAATATATAAAGAATGAAAGGGTTATGGAGCTTATCAGAGAAAAAATTGATAAGAGAACCCTAACTATGAAAGATATAATTGATCCCAAAGTTTTCTATGCCTTTATGGGGATTGCATATAAAATTTACTTCATTAATAGAGAAGTTTCTGCCACCACCACTGTAATTCATACTACCTATCAAATGGTGAAGGAAGGTGTTGATTTTGACCTATGTGAGTTGTTGAGGGAGAAACTATTGGAGAATTTGAAGAGCACAAAGGAAACTAGATACAATTTTAGGTTTGGTTCATTGATCATTTTCCTTACATTCTATTTCTTGAATGAATTGCCTAGTTTTAGAGGAAAAATATGAGATAAGTTCTTTTTGGTAGCTACTCAAATTAGAAATCACATAAGAGGTTTCTAGAACAAGCAAGCCTATACTACCTTTTATTGGGGTTTATTTAAGAACTTGCAATTAGCGATACATAGTAGAAAAAGGATACCATATGATTTGGTCCATAAGCATAAGAAATAACATTCATGGTGGATAAGGATCAATATTATATGGAAGTTGTAGAACCTAGAACCTCATGGATTCTTGCATTTCCTAAGATAAGGTTGCACCTAAATATGTACAAGGATATGTGGATATCTTGCTAAAGAATCCAAAAGATACAACTGCTAAGAGATTTGGCACATATGATGAGATAATGGATAAGTTGTATAAGAAGCCTACAAAGGAGTATTTTGAAAAATACAAGGATGATCTTCACAAGAAATGGGGTCTTCCTCCAAAGGCTACATCTTATGCCTCTGTAGAAAGTTCTAAGGATAAATTTTATCCTCTAGAAGCTAGCAAAGAACTATAAAGGTCTAATAGATCCACTTTTGTTGCAACATCTTCTCCATAGCCCTCTAGATGTACATATTCAATTGGTGCAATAAGAAGAGATGCATCTGAAATCCCTCCATAGAGGAAGGCTACAAAAACTATGCATACTAGGCCTAAGAAGAAGGCTAAGAGAAAGAAGATGGATGGTGATGTACCTAAAGAGGAGAAAGAAGTTGGAGATGAAGATACCTCCAAATTGAAAAAGAAAGGGAAGAAGATAGATGAAGTAAAAATAGAGAAAACTCCTTTGGTCTCATATGAATCTCTTGATGTTGGAGCCATCATGAATGGAATTGTTATCTTTGGTTTGTTGAATGATACAATGGAGATCTATTCAGATGCCCCTCTAGAATATAAGAAGACTATTGAAAAGGATGTCATTACATATATGCTCAAGTAGAACATATCCTTCAATAACATTGTTGATAAAGCTCCAGAAATCCTACAACTAGATTTGAGACAAAGAAGAGAAAATGCAATCAAAATTGATAAAGAAATAAGGCAACAGGAAATTGAAAAGGCTGAGTCCTCTATCTCCTAGGTGGAAAAGGAAAATATTTTCTAAAATTAAGCTAAGGAGCTCAACAAAAACTACTAAATAGATCTTCTGATAAGTATGGATGGTGATGTGAAAAAGAAGATTCAAAGTGAAACAAAATAAATCACATAGAAGGTAACTGAAGAAATGCAAACTGATGTTGATATGAATTTACAAGAGCCTCCAGCTGAACAAGAGACTATCAATATGTCCTCTTCAGTAAATAAAAAATGAGCAAGATGTGTTTGATCAACAAGAAGAACAAGATGTCTCTAGTAAGGGGAAAGAAAAGGAAAAGATAAAGAAAAGGAAAAAGAGAAAGAAAAGGAGAAAGAGAAGGAGAAGGATGTGTTGTAAGAATGGAGAAAGGAATGAATGTATTGTCACTAATTTCAACTAGTCAACTGGTTATCTATTAGTTGTTTTTGGTTGTATATGTTGAGGATATTGAGAAAAATGTATTAAAGAAATTTTACAAGTATTCAGTTGTTGCTCTGGTATTTACTCCAATGTTCATGTGGTTCAGATATGTTGGTCATGGTTGTTGAAGGTTTCTATATCCAGATTTTTGGCTATTGGTTTGTTGTGAAGTTTGAGTTGTGTTCACTAGTTATAACTATGTTTTTCTATGTTCTAGTTGAGGTCCAGGAGAAAATTTGTTGGTATAGATTTCTCTTTGATGAAGTCTTTTGACTTGCGGTTCTAGAGTTAAGATGTTTTGATTGCATTAAAGATATTTTTGGTTTCTAGAAGTTTTGAGCTTAATTGTTCTATGTGTTTTACATGGGTTTGGCTGACCTTGTGTTAAGCACTATCTTCGAAGTTGATGAAGTGTGTTGGATCTATTTTGGGTCCTGATGAAGTGTATGTTTGGGTTGCCTTCATTCTAATTCCACCCTAGGAATTTTTGGAACTGACCTAATTTGAATTTGAAGTTGGATGGTTGACTTTGTATCTTTTTCAAGGTTGGAGATAGTATAAATACAAGATGAGCTAGTAATGAAAAATATACAAGAGAAAATAAGGAAGATAAGTGAAAGAGTAGATGTGAAATTGATGTTATTTAGAAAGTGTGTGTGAGTTGTGTGTGGTAGATTAGTTTGAAGTTTAATGTTGAGTTTCTGGATGCAATGAGTAGAAGGAAAACTCTATCATTCATGCAAGTTGATCAAGTGACCGTGGTGGAATCCTTTGTTACATTGGGATTGTAGTCTCTCTGTAACAAGTCTTCTTTGTCTTCTTTGTATCTTTGTGGTAGTGAGCCCTCTAGGTTGTAGCCATGTTGGACAATGAGTCCTTGTTTTAGGTAGTGAGCCTTATCTCAGGTAGTGAACCTTGTTTCAAGCAGTGAGCCTTTTTTAATCAGTTTTGATATTCTCTATAGTGCGAGTTAATCCTCACTATGGTTTTTCCCTCATTGGGTTTTCCAGGTAAATTTTGTGTTATTGTGTTTATGTGTTGGATTTGAGTTTCTCCATTGGCATTTGATGATTAATCATTTAAGCAATGTTAAGTATTAGTTTTGATAATTGAATTGAAGGTTAAAATTTGTGACAATTGATTCAACGCCCCTCTCAGTTGTCCTATTAAACAATTGGTTTCAAATCTTGGTTCCTTGGTGAAGAGTTTAATTGCTTGAGGAAGGTATGAGATGGCTAGAAAAATGGTCTTTGATTATCTAAGGTTTGATGAAACTAATTATGGTATTTGAAAAGTATTGATGGAAGAATATCTAGAGTATTTTGGATATGGTGTGTAGAAAGCTTACAAGAATCCTTACACTCCTCCTGCTAATGGTCTGAGTACACTTGAAGAGATTAGAGCACATGAAGAGATCAATAAGGTGAAGTTCATCTTGAAGAATAGTCTAGTACATTCCAAGTTGATTAAGGTTCAGAACTTGAAGACAACTAAGAAAGTCTGGGATGCTTTAGAAAGAGTGCATGATGGTGATGAAAGAGTTAAAGAGGTGAAATTACAAAATTTGGAAACATAGTTTGATCTTATACATATGTTCGAAGATGAAAATGTTAAAGCTTATGTATAGAGATTGGATGAGGTAGTGGTTGGAATGCAATCACTTAGCACTACTATAGATGAAACCAGGATTGTAAAGAACATTATCAAAATTCTTCCTAATGCTTACAGTGAGAAGGTGAGTGTTATTGAGAAAACTGTAGATTATAAGACTTGTACTAAGGATCTACTATTAGGATTTTGACATCTTATGAGGTGAGGAAGCTGAATTTAAGAAATGGAGGAAAATTAAAGACTTCCTTTAAAGCTACTGTTACCTAATTTTTGCTTACGGCTCAATCAGGTAGAACTGGAGTAAGTATTTGCAGCTAAAAGGAAAAAGGTACATACAAATTTCTATTAAATTTTTTTCATTACACAGAGGATTTTTTCAAATGAAGTTCAGTTTTATTATGCAAATGTTCTTTACAATAGAAAATTACACAAGTTTGCATAGTATTGTTTTCTTTATTCATTTTACAATGAAACATGATGTCCCACACAAGTTGTGGGAGTAACTTATCGTACATGATGAAATGTAACACAGAGAGTGAACTATACAACTGAAGAAGTAAATAACATGAAAGGAATTTTGATTCATTATTTCCTGAATGGAAAATCACAAAGTTGGTAGTTGTGTCTTTAATTTCAACTCCAGCTCCTTCATTGGTTGCTCTAGAGATACCTGCAAAAATAGATTGTGTTAGAGATCAGAATAAAATTTCTCCTTATATGCATACATCAATAGATATACAATCTACTCCTATGAAACATTAGATCAAATATGAAAATTTCACAAACATTTAGGAGAAAAAGATTCAAATCATTATTGAAAGTATTTTTTCTTCATTATTTTATCTAACTTGTTTGGTCACTATGTAGGTACAAGTTCATTTATCATTACATGATTCATCTTGTTTGATATCATAACATGTGGAGGAAAATGGGCTCCCACAACGGTTGAGCCTAGCATCCTTCCCTCTTGTATTTTAAGAGGGATATAAAGCATATTTTAAATCAATAGAGGTGACTTTAGTCATCACAATCACTACAAGTTTTCAAGAAGGCCTATCATTCAAAACCGTGACAAGATAGTCTCATATGCCATTATGAAGTGATTCAAAGATAGATATATCACCATTAAGTGAGGACTGAACATGCATAAAGATACAGTCAAATATGGAGGACCAATAGTCTTAGAGCATAGTGATATCACATCGAGAAAAATACATAATGGTAGGCTTCTAATAAGTAAAGGAGGTAGCACTAAATGGTAATGTCATAAAGTTGGTTATGTAAAATAAGCCAGAGGTATTCAAGTGTTATCTAGGAAAATGGGATCCAAAGATAGATGTATTTCTATAAAATGAGCTTTTGAAGGGGCATACAGGATGGAAACTATAGGAGATTACAGTGGAAACAAGTGAAAGAGGTATGAGCATAGTGTAAGGAGAAAGAACTGACAGTGAAGACAATAGTATGGCTAATGAGCAGTGTCTTTATAAAGAGTAAGCAAAGCTACAAAATCCAAAGGGATGTGAACTAGAGTGAAACCCTCAAATTCTTGCTCGAAATAGAAAATCCACAATAGAGGAAGAAGTATTTTGAGCAAATTCATTATGGATTGCAAAGAGTAACCAAGATAAGAAAAGTTTCAAGGCTATGTTTGAGTGCTTTTTTCTAGAAAAAAGTTTCAAGCAATAAACAGAGCATTTTAATGTATAGAGCTATGGTTTCAAGCAAATAACCCTCAAGCCTATGTACAACAAAGAAGAATAAACACAAAATAAAAGGAAAATGAAATCCTTTTTTCGTTATTTTTTAGAAAGGAGAAGTTTATAAACTTGGAGTCATGGACATGAAACCCTATTGAAGTTTACATAATAATCATGAGTATCCCTAGAGATAATGAAGCTCTGTTGAAGTTGGCATAAAAATAAAACCCAAAAATCTATATCAAATACTGAGGGTTTTCTACAAAAAGAAAAATATGGTAGCCATGGCATGTAACTTCAATCACTATTACTAGAATTTTCAAAGAAAAAGAAAAAGTTTGTTTTCCTTCTTTCAAAAATCACGAAGTGCAAAGGAAAAATATGAAGCAAATGAGCACCTTTTTCAATTTTTGCAAGAAATTAGTGGGTTTTACCCACAAATGACAGAAAAACAATGAAGATTCATAATGGAAAAGGCATGATAAAAACATAGTAGAGAGGCTATTTTTTTCTTTCTTTTAGTTGAAGTGGAAGAATCACAATGTTATGAGCTCAAAATAAATACTTACCCCACAAGCTCAATAGTTTGAAGCCTTCAAAAAATAAGCTTCAACTCACTCAGGAAGCTCCTTCAAAAAACTAGGGCAAACCCCAGCCATGGCAGTCATCATGATTATTTACAATGAAAGAATGCATGAGCAATATATCTAAGGCTGAGAGTAGATATAGAATATGTATTCAAAAATGAATTGAATGGAGAAATCATTGCATTTTTTCTATAGGAATCCTTAACATGTGGGTTCAAAGGCTTGTAATCCTTCATCATAGGTTTATGTTTGTTCATGGTGGCTCTTTCAAAGTGCAGTGAAATCCTAATGGAAGCCACACAACAACAGAAAGGACTTTACAAAAACCAAGAGATGCAAATGAATGTGGAATGCAAAAGGCCACGGGTTTTATTATTAGGGTTTTTTTACTCTAAAGTGTCCAACTTTAGTAGGGAGGCATTTTTCCTTTGATTTAAACCTTTTCATGCAAAATTAATACCTTGGCTTGTGTTAAGTAACCCTTGTAAACTTTTGCAAAGTTTTGTGCAAAGTCAAACATAAGGTCAACCTCCTCAAAGCTTGCATGATTTTGAATCAAATTAATAATGTAAACTTTATTGAAGTAATCAATTATAAATTGCCTCAATAAATGTCATAAAGATGCAAGAAAATAGAAATATCCATAACACCTAGTGAAGTGAGCCATAATTGTTTACTTCATTCCTTGTTTAAATTGTTAACTTCGTGTTAAAATCATGCAAAATCTGAAGAGGTGGAGTTAAACTAGGTGAGTTTGAAGTCCACTTGGGTCAAACTGATTGTGATAGTGAGTTTGAGGCTATTTTAGCTCAAGATTATTTAGTTTTGACCCCTCTTTTTAAGGTTTTTCATTTTTTATCATGGGAGATTTTCTTGGAGATATTTTTAGATGCAGTCAACTGCAAGTACCACCTCATGGCACTTAGAGACTCTTTTTTGTATATAGGAGAAAATACTTAGGTTTTTTCTCAATTCTTGCTTCCTACTCTCTTATGCATTGTAGAGAGTCAAAAATTTTTGTAGCTCAACTTCAGAGTTTATATACAACAGTTTCATTTTCAGCATTATCTTTCGGTATTTGCAGAAGTTTCCTTCCACTTTTCAATAAAAATCAAATGTTTCCCTTCTTAGTTTCAGGTGTTGTGTTTTTATGTTTGATTTTGATCAAAATTTAATGTGTTTGAATCTGAAAACCTTTAATTTTTGTCTCATTCATAATTTCATGTACACAAAATCATTTTAATATCACAAGTCATAGATTGTCCAGTTGTTTAGTCCTTTCTTTCAAGTTGTCAAACCTCAGTTTTCCTTCACAAGAAGATAGATTTCCCAAAGCATGTTTATAAATTATTTATGTGATTTAACTATCCAGGTTAAGTTGTGTAAACATATCTCTTGAAAAGTATTTGTGAATCATATTGCAAGTTCATCATCATTTAGGTGTATCACCATCCCTTTAATTTTAGGTTTTTTAATATTCATTTTATAACATTCTATCCCTTTTCCTGCATAATAATTATTTCCTTAGAGAATGAAAAGGGGAACTAGCCCATAATTTGGAGGTCTATCTTCACTATAGGGTACCCACAATCTGAAGATATTCCAATGTTTCAACAAGTTTAGCTAAGTCTATGCTTAGATAGGGTACAATCCTAGTTGATAATAGCTACAAAAGTTGAAGATCTAGATGAAAAAAACTTTGATGAAATAAAAGCTAACTTTGTAAGAAGAATGAGGAAAGGCTCCAGTAAATATGAAGGTAATTTTCCCTTTAAATTCTTTAGTTGTGGAGAAATAGGTCATTATGCTACAAATTTTCTAGAAAGACCTAAAAGGAATAAACAAAGATATGAGAAGGAAAAGAAAGAAAATAAGATTAACAAAGCTTACTATGTGAATGAGAATGCTAGTATTTCAAATGAAGATTCAAAATGTGAAGATCTAGATGACAATGAATTCTTATTCTTGACGTTTAAGGATGAACCTACTTCTACTAATTTAGAAAAATAGGTAAAGGAAAGCCCTCTAGAGAAGGAAATGGAGAAAAATGAAGGTACAATTATCTCTGCCCTATATGCTAAACAAAAAAAGAATTTTTGGGTTGTTGATAGTGGTTGTACACATCACATGATTGGTGATAAGAGTAAGTTTGTTGAACTTGAGAAATATGATGGAGGCTTGGTTATGAGTAGAGATGATACTAGTGCTAAAAACTATGGGATAGGTTTAGTAAGTTTTGATGGAAAGCATCATACTGACGATGTTTACTATGTTAAGGGTTTAAGGCATAATTTTTGCATTGGATAGATGTGTAGAAAAGGATATGATATTGAGTTTAAGGATGAGAAATGTGAGATCCAGAAAGGATTCAGAACATTGATTGCTACATGAAAGAAATCTAAAGGGAATATTTACCTACTTAAGGGTGTTGATGGACGATGCCTTATGATTAAGATAAATGACAGTTGGTTATGGCATAGGAGAATGTGTCATATGAACTTTGATAATTTGGAAAGGATTAGTGTTGTTTAGTTCATGATAGATTTACCATGAATTACAAAGCATGTTAATGCTATTTGCAGGAATTGTCAAGTTGGAAAGCAAGAAAGAAATCATTATAGATCAAAAGGACAATCTACTACAAGCCTACTAGATTTAGTTTATATAGATATCTAGGGTCCTATGAGAGTGTGAAGTTTACATGGTGAAAGGTACTTTATGCTTTTAATTGATTATTATTCTAGATATACATGGGTTACATTTCTTAGAGAGAAATCAGATGCATTAGCTAGATTCAAGGAATTCAAGGCTATGGTTGAAAATGAAGTGAATTTGAAGTTAAAATGATTAAGATCTGATGGAGGTGGAGAATTCACCTCCCATGAGTTCAATATGTTTTGTGAAGTGCACGGAATAAAGAGATAGTTAATTGCTCTAAGAACTCCTCACCAAAATGGAGTTGTTGAAGGAAAAATAAAATAGTTCAAGAGGCTACTACATCAATGATCACTGAAGTTAGATTACCAGAAGTTTATTGGAAAGAAGCTATTCATACTAATGTTTATGTGTTCAATCGAGTTCAAGTAAGAGAAAATAATACAAAGACTGCCTATGAGCTATGGCACGGAAGAATTCCTAGAGTTAAATATTTCAAGGTATTCGAAAGAAAATGCTATATTAGAAGAGATGAGGAAAATTTGGGAAATTTTGATGCAAGAAGTAATGAAGGAATATTTCTTGGATACTGTACCAAAAGCAAGGCATATAGATCTTTCAATAAAAGACTGAGAAATATTGTAGAGAAATCGAATGTGAAGGTTGATGAGACAATGAAGAATTCTATTGATATTGATGGATATGTATCTGATGAACATGATTGTGCAAGAATAAAAGAAATTATTGAAGAACAGGATAAAGATGAGAATAAGAAGTTGGATGAACAGAATGAAAGAGAAGAAGATGCTTCGGTGATGTCCCCTAGGACACCAAAATATGTATAGAGGAATCATTCAAAAAATCAGATTATTGGAGACAAGACAAAAGGCGTTTTAACTAGAAGCAAAGTTGTTGTTGAAGTTAATTTGTGTTTATTCTCAAAGATTGAGTTGAAGATAGTAAGTGAAGCCTGTAAAGATGAGCATTGGAAGGAAGCAATAAGGATGTTCTTAGCATTGGCTTCTCATAAAGATTTCAAAGTCTATTAGATGGATTTCAAGTTATCATTTTTGAATGGTGAGCTAGAAGAAGAAGTTTATATGGAACAACCAGAAGGATTCCAATTAACAGATGAACTAGATATGGTGTCTATATTGAAGAAAGATTTATATGGATTGAAGCAAGCTCCTAGAGTTTGGTATGCAAGGTTAGATAGGTATTTGATTCAGAAATGATTTAACAAAGGTACAGGAGATAGTAATTTATACTTTAAGATTGAAAATGATAAAATATTGATTGTAGTTGTATATGTTGCTGACATTATCTTTGGAGGAAATGAAAAGATGTGCAAGATGTTTGCAGAAGAGATGCAAAAAGAATTTGAAATGCATATGTTTAGGGGGATGAATTTATTTCTTGGGCTACAGATTAATCAAACAAAGAAAGGAATTTTCATTTTATAGTCTAAGTATGTGAGAGAGATGTTGAAGAAGTTTGAGATGGATGGTTCCAAACTGGTATGTACTCCTATGGTGATTGGTTGCAAATTGGGTAAAGATGATGATTCACCTAAGGCTAATCAAAGCAAGTATAGATCTATGGTTGGTGGACTACTATATTTGACTATTACTATACCAGATATTATGCATGTGGTCTGTCTTGTGGCTAGATTTCAAGAAGATCCAAAGGAAATACATGTTGTTGTTAAAAGAATATTCATATATTTGAATGGCACTCCAAATTATGGATTGTGGTATCCTAAAGATACTAACTTTACACTTAGTGCCTATACAAATTTAGATTGGGTTGGATGTGTAGATGATAGAAAGAGTACAAGTGGTGGTGCATTATTTCTTAGATGCAAATTGGTGGCATGGTTGAGTAAGAAGAAAGATTTAGTCTCTTTGTCTACTATTGAAGCTGAGTATATTGTTGTTGCATCTTGTTGTACACAAGTTCTATGGATGAAACTGACATTGAAAGATATCATAGTGGTATATGATGATCCTATTTCTATCTTTTGTGATAATACAAGTGCAATCAACATCTTGAAGAATCGTGTGATGCACTCGAGTACTTGAGAGAGAAGGTCATGGAGAATGAAGTCAAGCTTGAGTATGTTCCAACAAAGGATTATATTTCTAATATATTTACAAAGGATCTTCCTAAAGATACTTTTGAGTATCTTTGAGATAATTTAGGGGTTATTTCCCCTCCTTTCATAAACTAATATGCATTTGGAGATGCATCAGTCCAATGGATTCATGGTTCTATCTTTTTGGACTAATGTTTTGGTGGCTACCTCTTAGGGGGAGCAGGTAGTTTCAGGTGTTGTCATTCTGAGTATTCTATTTTCATGTCAAAGGAAGTTTCAATGAACATATCTTTTTCCTTTTCCATTGATGTCAAAGGGGGAGAGAAATCATGTGAAAAGGAGAGAAAGGTAATGAGAGAAAGTGGTAATAAGAAAGATGATCTTCTAAGGGGTAGATGCAAAAGGAAAAATCTTGAGAAGTATTTTTAGAAATAGTATGGTGTCTTTGATGGTTTTTCACATCATGTGTTTCCATCAATGACAAAGGGGGAGATTTTTGCAAGAATGGAGAAAGGGATGAAGGTTTTGTCATTGATGTCAACTAGTCAACTGGTTATCTACTAGTTCTTGTTGGTTGTATATGTTGAGGATTTTGAGAAAATTATTTTAAAGAAAGTTTATAGATACTTAGTTGTTGCTCTAGTATCTGACCCTATGTTCATGTAGTTTAGATATGTTGGTCATAGTTGTTGAAGGTTGCTATATCCATATTTTTGGCTATTGGTTTGTTGTGAAGTTCGAGTTGTGTTCACCAGTTGTGAACTATGTTTTTTTGTGTTTTGGTTGAGATCCGGGAGAAAAGTTGTTGGTCTATATTTCTCTTTGATGAATTCTTTTGACTTGTAGTTCTAGAGTTAAGATGTTTTGATTGCATTGAAGATATTTTTTGGTTTCTAGAAGTTTTGAGCTTAATTGTTCTATGTGTTTTACACTAGTTTGGTCGACCTTGTGTTAATCACTATATTTGAAGTTGATGAAGCATGTTGGATCTATTTTGGGTCCTGGTGAAGTGTGTTTTTGGGTCGCCCTCATTATAATTCCACCCTAGGATGGTTTTGGTGTTGACCTAATTTGAATTTGAAGTTGGATGGCCAACTTTGTATCTTTTCTAAGGTTGGAGATAGTATAAATACAAGTGAGCTAGTAATGAAAAATATACAAGAGAAAGAAGGAAAATAAGTGAAATAGTAGACATGACATTGATGCTATTCAAAAAGTGTGTGTGATTTGTGTGTGGTAGATCAGTGTGAAGCTTAATGTTGAGTTTTTGGATGTAGTGAGCAGAAGGTGAAATATATCATTCATGCAAGTTGATCAAGTGACTGTGGTGGAATCCTTTGTTGCATTGGGATTGTAGTCTCTCTCTAACAATTCTTCTTTTTCTTCTTTGTATCTATGTGGTAGTGAGCCCTCTAGGTTGTAACCCTATTGGATAGTGAGTCCTTGTTTCAGACAGTGAGTCCTTGTTTTAGGCAGTGAGCCTTATCTTAGGTAGTGAGCCTTGTTTCAGGTAGTGAGCCTTTTGTAATCAGTTTTGATATTCTCTATAATGTGAGTTAATCCTTATCGTGATTTTTCCCTCATTGGGTTTTCCATGTAAATTTGGTGTTATTGTGTTTATGTGTTGGATTTGAGTTTCAAAATTGGAATTTAATGATTAATCATTTAATTAGTGTTAAGTATTAGTTCTGATAATTGAATTGAAGGTTAAACTCTATGACAACTAATTCACCCCCCCTCTCAATTTTCCTATTCAATAGGGTGCTGAAGAAAGAAGTTCAAAGAAAACATGTTCCTCTTCACTTGACTCCATCAAGGAGTTCTTGGCCTAGGAAATGCAGATACAACTAGTGGTGTCTCCTCAATTTTTGCATGTTACTACTTTTGATGGAAAAGTCAATCTATTTGGTATGTCTCCCCTGCATAAGATAAAACTTGGAGATATACTCCACTCCAGTGTAAGATAAGAATTACTACAACAACAGGTGGAGAGTGTTGATTTTTTGGAAGATGTAACAAAGTTATTGGAAGAGAAACTTCTAGAAGCTAAAATGGATTGTCCATTTCCCCCTATAGAATAGATGAAGAAATTAATGGAGGACTTATGCATGTCATATGGAGAAGTAGGAAAAATTGAAGATCAATTAAAAGAGATTGAATGATGCCTCTAAGAAAAGTGACATCACATTGGCCAAATTTCAATCATGTATCAAAGACATTCAAAATGCTTGGATGAAGCCAAAATTTTATACATTTTTGTTTGAAATTCCCTACAACAAAAAATAGCATAAATGATCACTATGGTGGCTACAACATATGATTTGGTACAAGACATTGCTGGTGCCATTAGGGCACAAGTGGAAAGATTATACTCCTAGTTACAACAACTGTAAGATCAAAGGGAGCAATTCAAAAGTCAGGTGAAACAATTGAGAGAACTAGTGATCCTAAGGTTGGCTTCACTCACTAGACTCTTGACAAAGGCTAATGGTCTAATTCAAAAATATAAGGCACCATATTCTTTGGAATACAGAAAATAAATTTGTGTAGTTGATCTATCAAGTCTAGACCTTGAATACAATTAAGAAGCAATGGGATAATAGCTTGGTTTAGCTCAAGTCTATCTACAAGAATATTCTTCCATCCAAGTGAGTTTTGTCTACTTTTGATGTTAGATATATTTCTTTTATATGTTGTGTATATATATTCAAACTAGATCAATGAGTAGATATCAACATATTTTTGATGCATCCCAGCGGGAGTAAAATTTGTATAATTTAAGGGGGAATTTATAAGTTTTTGAATATACAAAGAAGGTTTTTTTGCTCTTTACCTTTGATGTCAAAGGGGGAGAGAGAAATGTGCATCTAAGGGGGATTTTTTTTGCATATCTTTTTGGTTTTTCTATCAATGAAAAAGGGGTATATTTTTGTATCTTGATAATATTGGTTTTCATTGATATCAAAAGTGTACTAAATATTGTATATGATTTGAAGATAGTTGATGTAAAGAGATATCTAATTGTGCAAATCAACATTATAGTGATATGGAAGATTAGTAATCTTTCTAATGTTTAAGTACGAAGTAGAGGTGGGTACATATGTCTTAATATGTTTGCAGTATGTCTACATTGATATCTTGCCAATTTGGTGTATCGCACTCAATTAAAAGTTATAGAAGATATGTCCAAGGTATTCATAGTGTATATTTTCAGATAGAGTCACAATTTTTTGGTTCACATCCTTCTACATAGAAAGATTTAGTCTTACATTATGAAGATAAGTTGATGGAGGTGTGAATTTTTTATATCTGAGGTTTCAAGTCATTAATCTTTATGTACTAAAAGTTACATGTGATAGAGTTCTGATATATGCTCTAGCAGTGCAAAGTGCTTTTGAAGGCTTGTTGGAATGCTTCAAATTCCTCTAGTTGTGAAGATTTTACCAAGAGGATTTGGGGAAATTCTCAGTAATGTCTTATTCATGCTATAATCAAGACTTAAGTGTTTTTGTGCTTTGTAAGTTTAGTTATCATGTGACAAAGTCTTATAGTTGGTTTCAAATGCCTAATCTTCAATAGAACTTATGTTTGATTATTTGCACCAATAGAATATTGTGAAGATCAATTGTATGAGTGTGTTTGGACACTCCCCATGTCTCATGGTTTTTGAGGTATGAAGCACATAAAGATATTTCTTATTTCTAGTTCCAGACAGTAGTTTCAAGTTAGTTTGTGAAGTTATGTTGTTGAGGTTGACTAGGGTATGTTGGTGATGTGCACCACTAATTCAAGCTTGAGTGGAGTCTAAGAATTTTTTGTAGATGTTGTATGAGTCATGACGACTCATCTTGGAGAAATATAAATAATTTTTTTATCATTTTTGTAAACTACCAATGAAGATGTAGGCCAACATGCTTCAAGTTTCATAATTTCTTGTTTATGGCCGACTAGATTTGTATTTTGCAAGAGTGTGGATGATATATAGAAGATCAAATATGTCAAGATATGTATGAAGAGTGTGAATATTTATGATTTCATGAGTAGAGTGTGAAAAGATCCACTATAGACCTAATGTGTATAGTTGATGACTATGAGTGGTTGAAACCATAAATCAGTCATATTTTAGTTGTTCCTTTTTCAATTAGGGAGTAGTAGCTTCTTTGGGTTCTAGCCCATAACATAAATTTAGGGAGTAGTTTCTTCCTTGGGTTGCAACCCAAAATCAAAGCTGTAAAATTTTATTTACTTGTGAGTCTAGATTAGGAAATTAGCTCCTCGCAACATTTCTCACTTTGGTTTTTCCCCTATGGGGTTTTCCACATAAATTTGGTGTTATCTATGTTCTTGTGTGGTTGTTTGTCTTCTCACTTGTTTTAATTAAGTGGATTAATTCTTAATTCTTATACATTAACTTTATCAATAGTTAATTGGATATAATTTAAAGCATACTGATTCACCCCCCTCTTAGTATTCTATTGTGTTCAACATGATGGGAGAGGCTCCCAATGTGAACCTGGCCCAAAGTGGCACATAGGAAATCATAGTTTGGGGACTTTATTAATAAGTAGTCATAATTAATGAAAATTGGGTAAATAAATAATTAAGATAATGGTATCCCTCTCATTCCTTAAGTGTGTGTATAGGCTAAGTATTATCGAGGAAGACAAGCCACTCAAGGAGCATAAGACTTGTAAGGTCAATTATTCTCATTTGTATGAGAGGGTACTTGGTTCAACACTAAGCCCCATGTGAGTGTTCATGATGACACTCCCTCTCTTGCTCATTACCATTTAACCCTAGTTTAGTTGAGTAGCACTTGAAATATGATAACTACCTTCCATGTGCCTTTTGTTTTATGCCCTTGGTAATTTCTCCCAAGGATGATCCTTGTATGGAATTGGTGAGGACATAATGTAGATTGTGGATGTGATATTGGTAATTTTTCCTAGTGTGGTTTATGTTATTCCATTGTGATTGTACCATGTGATGAAATGTATTGTATTCTTTATGTGATTTGGATGTCAGTTTGTCATATTATGTGTTGGTGAAATGTTTTCATCATGTATGGCATGAGTGCAAGCCCTCTCCCCATGTATTTATCATAAGTGGTGTGATTGTGGCCCATGTGACTATCTCCTAGCACATTGAGATTAGATCATTTGATTCCATGAGGTTGGGTGCTGTGGTGACCACCGTTGGGGACCTAAGGTTCATGGATCAAGGAAAAATAGGTTATCATGTAATTTTAGTTTAAATTCATGTAGATAGATGTATATCATTCATTTATATTGTAAGTTATTAATTTAGAACATCTCTTTGGAGATGAATACACAAACTTGTAGAAGAAAAAGGTATTTTGATCATTTATGTGTCTCAGTGTTGGTACTGAGCATGAAATCTTATTGTATAGGTGTGAATTTGCACCCCTTATGCAAATTCCCCTTTTACACTTCCTCACCTTAGAAAACCAAATTTGAAGGTGAAAATCCACATCAACCCACTTCCTTCATTCCACTTGGCATCTATCTTTTGCATCGATAGAAGAATAGCTATTGGGGGAACCCATGCAGTGTGTAGATGTCTACATGGTGCGCTTGTGTCCCTAATGGATTCCTTCATCTAAAGCTGGTAGAGGCATTACACTTCCCATTGGGGTCTATTTTTAATGCCCCTCTTCGACCAAACTACTCGAATATCACCATTTTTCTCATTCTCCCTTCAAATTCACTCTTCCTTCATGCGTTCCATCTTCTTTTTGTACTCCCTAAGCATTCTAGCATTCACTTTTTGCATTCTAAGCTTTCAAGCAGCACTTTGGCACTCCATAGCAGCAACAACAACACTCCATCAACTCTGTAGAGCAAGTGTGGAACAACACCATTGCAGCAGGGGCTTGAGTCCTCTCATTTTCTCCCCCATTAGCTAGTGAGCTCTTGGTGGAGGTGGTAAGATTTTTCACTCCTCTCCTCTATGATTTGGTGTAGTAGCACATTACTATTTTGTAGTTTTATTGTTGTTGGTGTAAATAAAGTATTGTACCTAGTTCATTCATTACTAGGGGACTTATTTACACATGTTAAGTTTACTTAGGTCCTAGGAATGAATCTTTCTAGAAGGGGACTTATTTACACATGTTAAGTTTACTTAGGTCCTAGGAAGGAATCTTTCTAGAAGGTTTTAGTTGTCATTAGTTGTTATCTTATCTTTTGACAACTACTACATGTGAGCCTAGGTAAGTGTGATGATTTGTCTCATGTCATATGATTAAGACACTTGTCATAATCCTATGACATCTTGCATCTCACCTTAGATATATAACCAAGGGGTCTCTCTCATTTGTACACATCAATCATATCATTGAATCATATTGATAAGAATACAGTTTATTCTTGTCATATTCATATTCTCTCTTTTTGTGCTTTCCATTTGGTCTCAAGATCTTGGCAGCTATATCTAAGTTCTAACAATTGTGTTCTTTACTTTCATTCTCCCTTCATCATACTTTTCTCCATAGTTTTTATCTTGACTGTCCATGGAGGTGGAAACATCAAAATGGGCGTTTGACTAAGGCAGACCCCTATATAGCCCCCCAATAATTTTCCTCCTTGTGTGCAGGTGGACGTCAATTTGGAGCTAGCTCACAAATGAGCTCCTTTGTGAGATCACTCTTGTCACCTTAACCCTCATATATTTGCTTTATCACATTCGTTTGTATTTTTCCTACTTCATAACTTTGTTTTGTCCCTTTGGAAGTGACTATCTAGTCCATTAGCCTATTTTCTAGTGGTTTACATTGTCTTTTTAGTCATCTGGTAGTATGGAAACTAGTGCATCACGCTGCCATCCTAGAACCATGCTTTCATCCTCAGGCATAGAGCTACCTGAAGCATAGTGTTGAACATGAAAACTATCTCACCTAGTCTCAAAACTAATTTTGGGTCTGCAAAGTGATTTGAGGGCCTTATAGTCCTCATCATTCTTGTCCCTCATTTCAAAACACTCCTTTAAATTGAGGTAAGTTAGGGTAGCCTTCCACTCTTAGCTTTCTATGACCTGGGGCCTTGAACATGGTTGGTCCCCCTCTTACATTTTTGGTGAACCCGACGTGAACCAACTTCTGCTCATCTATTGGTGTTGAGTATTTTCCCTTATACCTTGTGATTTTTTTACCCCTAAGTGTTGTGAAGGTTTATAAGCATCACAACCCAATCCACAACCTCTGGGTATATGGTTAGGAGAAGTGTATGACACCTTTCGATGGAGAGGACAAAGGTCACTACTGGTTTCTCTACAAGCCTTTTTGTTGGATCCATTGTTGGTCTCGCTGCAAAGGAGTAGTTGTCAAGGGGCAAGGTAGGATTCTCCAACAAGACTAACCACATCCCCACTCCTCCTGCATCTCCCACACCATTGTCGGCTGACAAGCATGAGGCTGTTCACATTCCCATAGAATATGTCTTTGCCCTCAGCAAAGGGTTGGGTGACTTGGAACATCACTTGGAAAGAGACCCGAAGTTGGCTAGGGCTGCCTGGGTTATCAATGAAATAAATTATATGGTGAAAAAATACTAAATAGGCATAGAACTCTTGGCTAGTCTCTCTAGTCTAACTGATGCATGTGCTCCTCCAAACAATCCTAACATATTATGAGGAGTCACTTTTGAAGACCATGAGAGATAGCTAGGACTATCGATGACTCCTACGTCTATATACATGGTTGATACCGTACCATCAATCAACATCCCCTTTACCTCTGAGGGATTTGAAACTATCAAAGTGAACAAGATCCCTTTGGGTTTTAGCTTCACCCCTCCTATCACCTCTAGCAGTAGAGGCTTTGGTGGGATGAGCAGTGGGGGATTTGGTAGTAGTGGTGGCTTTAGTAGCAGGGGTGGTTCTAGTGGAAGTGGTTCCAATGGAGGTCATGGTGGTGGCTTTGGAAGCAGAGGTGGCTCTAATAGAGGCTCTACTAGTGGCGGTAGCTTTGGTAGTGGTTCCAGCGGTGGCCACACTGGTGGTTCTGGTGGCGGATCTGGTGGCAGTTATGGAGGAGGTTCCTCTAGCCCTATATCTTCTAATGACCCTATTCTAAACACTCTTCTTTAGATATATGGGTAATATGCAGAGCCAGTAGTGAGTCTCTCCCAAGCCTCTACCCAACCTATCTTTAAACCCTTTTCTAGTATAGCCCATTGTCGGTCGCAATTCTGAACATTCCCTTCCCTCAAGGAATGGAGATCCCTAAGTTTGAAAAATACGGTAGCAAAGGGGATCCAAAAATGCATGTGTCTACCTTTAACGCCCTCTGCACATATTTCTTCCATCACGACATGTTGATGGAAAAACTATTCCCTCGATCTCTCAAGGATACAACACTCGAATGTTATTGTTTCTTGCTCGATAATTCCATCTTCTCATTTTACCAGCTTGTAAACCAATTCTTATGACAATTCCAAGCTAACATTGGGTCAAAGATGACATTTTTGGATCTTGTTCGATGCAAACGAGGTGATATTGAAAAAATCACTGACTTCATCATGCAGTACCAGTGCTCTTCTCACAAATCTTGTATCCACTACCCAATTTCAATGTATAGAAGGTATTCATAGGGAAATTGCAAAGACCTTGGCTGGAGAATTTTTCCCTTATGAAATACCCTTCTTTCACATATTTGTGTGCAGCCCTATGAGAATATCAACAGATGGTAGTTCAATTCGGGGGACCCTCCTCATGCTCCTATTATAAAGGAAACTCCATCATATCAATCTCTAGGCAAGGTAAATTCATTGTGAATGTAGTAGCTAGTGTGGATGAAAATGGCCTCAAGTGCAACTAAAATTTCACAAAGTTGTTAGAATCTTACTCTACCATCTCGCAAAAGTTAGTGAAGGATAAGGTTGTAACCTTGCTGAACACTAGACCTCTTAAGGAACCTTACCCTAGTTGGTATGATGCAAGTACCTATTGTCAGTACCATCGAGTTAACGGACATAATACCGAACATTGTATATGCCTGCATCATGAGATACAAGACCACATCAAGGATAGTACTATTCATCTCGATGGAATAAAAAAAAACATGAATAAATCAGTGGGAAAAGCGAATAGTGAATTGTAGATATACATGGACCCATTTTCTTCACATTCTACTAACATGATTATTGATCCCACTGATTCTATCACTTAGCCTGAGGCCTATGTTAACGTGGTCACAGTACCCCTACCACATAGCCTGTGACTGGTTTGCTGGATGTGACATTCACTTCGCAGGACTTACCCCTAAACAACAAGCCCTCTCCCCTCTACATTCCCGCTTACCTCAATGGTAACATTATGATAGGAGTCTTAGTAGACCTCGTGAGTTGAGTGAATGTTATCACAAAAGAGACATTGTGGCTTTACTCACTACTTAGAAAAGAGTACAAAGAAACAAAATCCACCATTCATACACATGATGGTCTTTGTCTAAAGCCATGTGGCTCGATAACTTTGTCCATCCTAGTTGGACCTAGGGCTGTTGGCATGGTTTTTGATGTCATTCTGGAGTCAGTTTTGTTCAGGATGAAGCTAGGAATACCTTGGCTAGCTTCCATGAATGGAATTTCCTCTGTTATTCATAAATGTCTAAAGTTGTCCCATGAAGGTGCCATGCATGTAGTGTATGACATTGGATACCAGCCTTTGGTGTCCCATGGGGGATATTCATTAGACTATTTTTGGCCCACCCCGGTTGGTTTGTTTCCTCCAAGAATGGACCTACTTTACAAAAACTATGTGAAGTATAAGACCAGGGGCAAGGGACAACCAAAATTGGCTCTTCCTGTAGCACAGCAGGCAACTACCTCCTCTTCCCAAAAAGGGAAGGAGAAGCTTGCCACCTCTTAGGCTGACTCGTCTACTCCCCTCTCTTGGAAGGAGTATTGGATGAGCAAGCCTGGCTTTTACCCATTAATTCTGATGATCAATTCTTGGCATAGAACCAATATTAGGATATCAAACCTCTCTACTAAATCACTTGGACCTTGGTACTACCTATATGGTAGAGGAAAAGGTCCCCATGGGGAATCCTCTATGTCCCGACCTCCACGGCCGCCTACCACTCCTACTCCCAAAGAAGTGAATGGGAAGAGGCCCATTGCTAAGGCACTAGAGCTGATTCACCCCGCCACTTCTCAACCTGCTACTCCTGCTCCCATTCAGGAGTCTATCCCTCCACCAAAAACAATTGTAGTGGACACTCCCATGGCAGAGCATGAGCCTTCTATTCCTTCACAGCCTCTGTCCTTTAGTTCAAAGAGTCACATAAATCATCTTGTGTGCAAGTGCAAGCACTGGAAAAAGGCTCTCATGGCTAAGCAGGTTTCCTTATAGAGGAAGGAAGAGGAGATGACCACCCTTGTATCAGGGCCTCCTACGTCCTCCTCCCTCCTCCCCTCTGCTTCCATTCAATCTAGTTTTGTATCGCTTTTAGCTTCTGTTGTGAGTATGAATGTGCCTGACCCTAAAAAGGTGTAGGTGTTCATCGCTCCTTGGGTGGAGCCACCTTTTTTGATGTCCCTTCTAGATGTCCCACCTTTCCCAAAACTCGTAGGTATGACGAATACTTTGGTAGTATCTACTGTGATTTTCTCTTCCTCCTCTTCCTCCGCACCTCTTACCTCATCTATGGGGAGTTCACATCCCCCAGTGGAGCAGAAGTGGAGAATGGTCCTTCTAGCAATGGAGGATGTAAGAGGAGCCAAACTTCTCTGAAAGGTGGTCCTGCGTTGACTTGTTCTATCCTAGTGACAGAACTAGTCCCAGCTTCCCCTGAGTTCATCATCACTCCCGAATCACTTGGTGAGCCTAATGTTGAATCTTGGGCACAACCTTCTCTATCCATTGAGGTGAAACATGGCACTCCTATAAAGTGGATTTTTAACTCTCTAGATGAGGTCTCGGCCTTGTCGGTGATCTTCACAAAATCACTGACCTTAGCTCCACAAGAGCTTAGTGGAGAGGACCTTCTGGGGCCCTCTTCCTTAGCCCTTGTTGTTGGAGGGTCAAATGTTCCTCTTAACATTCCACCATTGTAGACTCGTCCTCCTTCACCCTACAATGATCTAGAGTGGGAGGCAGATGACCTCTTGGTCAATCAGTGTTAGGGGAGGCCCCTTCTTTATCTTTAGATTAGATGTGTGTGTGTGTTGTTATGTGTTCCCTCGTGATCATGCTATGTGTGCTTGGATGACCCTCGTCACCCTTGTTGGTGCTTGGATATAAGCATGGTTTTAGTGTTGTAAACCTTCTTCTATTTCTATCATCATTCTTCCATGTTTGTGACTTAGTTTTCTATAAATTGGGGACGATGCAAAGTATTGGGGGCATTTAGGCTTCCCTTCCATGTTGACCCAATATTTTATTTTTACTTTGTCTTCTCATGCATTCTTCATATTATCTAATATAGTAGGGGGTCGATGATAGTTAATTTTATGTATTATTACTATACATACACACACACACACACACATATATATATATATATTTATGAGCATTTATGACCTTGAAATATCAGGCTACCCCTGTTTCCTATGTTTATGTTCTTTTCTCTTTAGCTTTTCCTTTATCTTTCTTTCTTCTTTGCTTGAGTTGTACCTCTCATATGTGACAATGTTGCTTCTATAACATTTTGATTTTCAAAAAATGCATTTGTCACTGACGAATTTTTTCTCAAGAATCTTCACAAACTTCTTTTCAAGAATCACGTTCTTGACTTGAAACCCTAATGGAACGTGTTTTCTTCATCATAGGTTCATATAGAAAGAACTTGAGAACCTTCCTCTAAGGTGGGAGTAGCTTTGACCTTCCCCTCGTGTGGGGCATTTTCTTCCTTTCGAATTCATTGATGAAGTGAACATCTTTCAAAAGGATTCCTTGATGATGAATCAATTTGAGAAAGACAAATCTCTTTCGTGCTTTCAAATAGCGCATCCCTTAAGTGTACCCCCTTCTTCATGTCAGGTTCCCAAGGGACCCCTTTGAAATTTTTCCAACTTGTTGGTAGTCTGTGAGATTGTCAACTTACTTTCCTATGTGGCCACTTTCTAACATGTTCTATTTGCAGGTAAACATGTCGCTTTACGGGTCTACCTGTGAAGCCACTTTTTGACTCTACAGAGTCCCCTTTCCTTGGGTTTCCTCCATGTGAGAGATCTTTGGGGATACCTTCCTACAGGTTTGTGGACCTATAGGATGCTTCTTCTGAGCTTCCTCCATGTAAGAGATCTTGGGGGTGGCTCCCTTGTAGGTTTGTGGGTTAGTAGGGCACTTTTCTTTGGTTTCCTCAATGTGAGAGATCTTAGTGGATACCTCCCCATAGGTTTGTTCATCTGTAGGGTGCTTTTTATGGGTTTCCTTCATGTGAGAGATCTTGAAGGAAACCTTCCTTGTAGGTCTGCAGGTCTATAGGGTTTTTTTCCAACTTCCTCCATGTGAGAGATCTTAGTGGACACTTCCTTGCAAGTCTACAAGTCTGTAAGGAAATTTTCTAGGTATCCTTCATGTGAGAGATCTTAGAGGACACCTTCCTTGTAGGTCTATGGGCCTGTGAGACACTTTCTTCTTGAGGCTTCCTTCATTTGAGAGATCTTGGGGGTTGCCTCCTTGCAGGTCTGTGGGCCTGTAAGACTCTTTCATTCTACAACTTCATAGTTTTGTGAGGCTATCAAGTCCTTTACTTGTCCTACGCTCTCGAGTTCGCCAGATCGCGGTCTAATTCCTTGAGGGTTCAGGTATATGTTTCTTACCCTACTACCTTTCCAATCTACTTTAATGAAGCACTCATCAGTATTCATGCTCACTAAAGTGGGGGAAAAATGTATAGGTGTGAATTTGCACCCCTTACGCAAATTCCCCTTTTACACTTCCTCACCTTAGAAAACCAAATCCGAAGGTGAAAATCCACATCAACCCACTGCCTTCATTCCAGTCGATGTCTTTCTTTTGCATCGATAAAATAATAACTATCGGGGACACTCACATGGCACGCTTACGTCCCTGATGGATTCCTACATCTGAAGTTGGCAGAGGCATTGCACTTCCCATTGGGGTCAGTTTGTAATGCCCCTCTTTGACCAATCGATTTGAATATAGCCATTTTTCTCATTCTCCCTTCAAATTCACTCTTCCTTCATGCATTCCATCTTCTTTTGGCACTCCCTAAGTATTCTAGCATTCACTTCTTGCATTCTATGCTTTCAAGCAGCACTTTGGCACTCCATAGCAGTAGCAACAACACTCCATCAACTTCGTAGAGCAAGTGTGGAACAACACCATTGCAGCAATGGCTTGAGTCCTCTCATTTTCTCCCCCATTAGCTAATGAGCTCTTGGTGCAAGTGGTAAGCTTTTTCACTTCTCTCCTCTATAATTTGGTTGAGTAGTGCATTTCTATTTTGTAGTGTTATTGTGTTCTTTAATTTCATTCTCCCTTGATCATACTTTTTTCCATAGTTTCTATCTTGGCTATCCATGGAGGTGGAAACACCAAAATGGGGGTCTGACTGAGGCAGACCCCTATACAGCTCCCCAACAATTTTCCTCCTTCTTGTGTACAAGTGGACGTGCATTTGGAGCTAGCTAGCGAACGATTACCTTTGTGAGATCACTCTTTTCACCTTAACCCTCATATATTTTCTCTATCACATTCATTCGTATCTATCCTTCTTCATAACTCTATTTTGTACCTTTGTAAGTGATTAGCTAGTTTGTTAGCCTATTTTCTGGTAGTTCACATTTCCTTTTTAGTCCTCTAGTTGCATGGATGTCGGTGCACCTGAGAGATGCCAGTGTGTCGTGCTGTCATCCTGAAACCACACTTTCATCCTCAGGCAAAGAGCTACCTGAGGCATAGTTTTGAACATGAAAACTAATTCACCTAGCCCTAAAACTGATTTCATGTCTACAAAGTGATTGAAGGGCCTTATAGTCCTCATCATTCTTGTCCCTCATTTCAAAACACCCCTTTAAACTTAGGTAAGTTAGGGCGGCCTTCCACTCTTGGCTTTATGTGACCTGGGGCCTTGAATGTGGTTGGTCCCCCTCTCTTACACTTATTATTAAATTCATCATGATGTTTAATTTCTAAAAAAATCATAGGAATTCTTCATTTGGTTCTTGAGATGAACCTTTAACTTGTTAAATTACATAGTTGGTTGGCTTGGTCCTGCACCTAGGCAGTCCTATTAAACACAAACTTAATATAGCCTTTCAAAAAAAATCGTAACACTTCTTATAAGGCAACCTGGTAGTATGTTGGGGTGGCTTGGTATCACATGGGGTGACTTGGTAGCCTATTGGGTGGCATAGTATTCAGGGCGACCTACTTTTGTAAGCCCAAAAATACAATTTTTGTGCTAAGTGTGTTGGGGTGACCTGATTCTGTGTAGGGGCAGCCTTGTCCCACAAAAAAAACTAGAGTAAATCCTCTTAACCACTAATAGGTAGAGGTTTTCTAAGCCCTATTCCATTTTCAAATAATATTTATTCCTTTTTTTTCCATTTTAGCCATTTTGGTTGTTTGAATCTTTAAAGCTAGTCAAAATTTCTCTATTTGAACTTGTTCTTTCCTTGAGTTTTTGGGACTTTATTTGATAAAAAAATGTAAATGAAATTTATCCACCATAATCCCAAGGTCCTATTATTACCTAGAACTAGTTCTCCAGTTCCATCATTGAGGACTTATATCATCTCTTGCATCATTTTGTGTGTAGTCTTCCGAAATGACCTAGTTGTCAAACCTAGGGTTGGGGAGATTTTTCTTCTAGTCTTGTGAAGGCTAGAGAAGGTTGGAACCCTTCTTGTTTAGTATTTTTTGTGTTCCAAAAATTCCTCATAGGTCATAGGTTGCTTAGAGTAGTTCTTCCTCTTTAGTGTGGTCATGTTGTGACAAGATGTCTTGGGAAGCATGACATTATCTGGAAGTGACTTGTTGTCATTATTGTATATGGTGAGTTGTGCTTCTTGGTTAGGAAACCTCTTGTGAAGGTTTTCCTCTATGATTAGAGTTCTTTAGTGTGTCTAAATGTAGATTAGAGGTTGATGTTCTCTCATCCTATCTTAGTGCGGTGTTGCGAGATAAACAATCATGATTTAGTAACTGATCATGTAGGTGTTATCCTCTCTCTTTCTCTCATTTGTTCATCTTGGTGGATTTTATTGAAATAATGGAGAAGGAAACCTTTTAATGTGTTTTCATTGATTCCAACATTAATTTTTGATAGTTTCTCTAATCCGGTGAATAGAATGGAGATATCTTAATCTGGTATTTTGGTCTGCAATTGCTTGTGTAATAAGATCCGCTTATGAGGTGATAATATATTATTCCTAACTATTATGTGCATCTATGAACAATATTTTAGTTTTTTTGGATGTACATTTTGAAAGTTACAAGTGACAATAGTTTGACATTCAATTCTAGCTTTATATAGTGTAAATGGGTATGAGTAATCCAATCCGTGTTCCTCTAGTGTTGAGAATCAGACTTAGAAATTTTGGGAGATTGTTTTTAGGTGTTATTACACTATATATTCTAGATCCCATGTTATTATATGATCAGATAGATCATTGGTGATTGATTAGTTGGCTTATTTTGTGATTAGGTCTAATTCCTGGCTGACCTAATGCTTGAGTGTTCCATGTTTGGTTTGAGCATGAAGATGGTTTTGATTTAAGTGTGGAGCCGACAAGGAAATTTTGAATTAATATAGGGATACATCTAATTAGGCTAACCTAATTAATGTATGTGGATGTATTAGGTATATATAAGACACTTTTGAGATTGTAGGAGAGAGATGTGATGTGAGATGGTGCAAACATGTGAATTTGTATGTGTGTGATCCGAATATCAGTAGATATATTGTGAATGTTCAGTGATTATAAAGTAGAGTAGTGTATTGTGTTTTGTATCTGATATAGGGCATAGAGACAATAGTCAGAGCTTCAAAGGAATTGAATTCAACACAAGGAAGGTGCATTTTGTATTGAAGTTCACATTCTGGCTATATAGCCATTTTTTTTAATCTATCTTTGGCTATGAGCCTTATTGGACAATGTGTCCTAGTAGTGAGCCTCTATAATATCTTATAACTAGTTATAATATATTATGAACTAATCCCCATCATGGCTTTTACCCTTTTTGGTTTTCAACATAAAAATATTGGTGTTCATGTGTCATGTGATCATGTGATTGTTTCATGTTTTCATTCATTGTTGTAGTTAGATATGTTATAATAATTAGATGGATTATGATTAAATGGTTTAATAGAATACTGATTCAACCCCCCTCTCAGTATTTTGGGTGTTCAACAATTGGTATCAGAGCTTGGTTCCTTCTAAGAAGCCTAACAGCTTGAGGAAGATCTTGGAGGTTGAACACATGACTGACATAAAGTATCCTATTCCTCTGGAAGAAATTTTTTCTATTGAATACATAGAAGATGACTCCATGATTGAAAAAGAAGAACCTAAATCTGCTCTTGAAGATCTTGATAAGGTTGAAGGTGAGAAAAAAAAAATTGAAGAAGAGCCTAGAGGAAGAAAATGAACGTGTCAGAAAATTGAGAGAATAAATCAAGAAATTCAAAGAAAGACATAGAGAAGTCAATGAACAGTTGATGTAAGAAAATGAAGACATCACCAAACTAAAATTACAAGTGGAAGAAAATAAAAGAATTAAGTGTTTTATGAATGCAATGGTACAAAATAATATTGATGAATGCACAAGAATTGAACAAAAAGTGATAACTCTGAGATTGAATCTGGAAAAAGAAAGAATTCATGAGGAAAAATTCAAAATGAGTTCTACAATGCTTGATGAAATAATTGTAGGAAAGAAACCATCTAAAGATAAAGGTGGTTTGGGACTTGAAGGAGGTGAAAGTTCAAAGGCACATCAAACTCCAAGCAAGGTTGACAATCAAAAGAAGACTTAAGGAAATGGAAAAAAAATCAAAAATCAAAGAAGCAATGCTAGAAGATTCCCTATCAGACAACCAAATGCTCAAAGGTACCCATCCTTTAATGGTATTTATTTTTCATGCAATAAATTTGGATAGAAGGTAATAGAAAGTAGAAGTAGAATGAATTAGAATGATCGATCCTTCTCTCAATAATGTTTTGCATGTAAGGAATTTGTACATAGAGCTATTGAATGCAGAAATTATATGATGAATAGATATAATGCTAGTAGAATAATTCAATCTTTCAATGGTTATTGTTATACATGCAATGCATTTGGACATAAAGCTAACCAGTGCAAATCAAGATTGAATAGAAGTCAGTTTGGTTAGAAAAATGTTGTATGCTACATTGCAACAAACTTGGACACATTTTAAAAATTTCCAAAAGTAAGAATGGAAGACAAACTAATCTGATAAAGAGGAATGAACCTGTGAAGAAGATTGATACTACTGAAGTAAAGAAGGAAATGGAGAATATTTGGAGGTAGAAAGAGAAACCTAAGAAAAAAGATGAATCAAATGTATCTATACCTCTGTCTAGTGCATATAATTCTCTTGGAAATTAAACCAAGGCGTGGGCTTAGGGGGGGAAATAACACAAAAATATAACAACCCCCTTGAAATATGAGGTTCCAAGGAGTGACAAAAATATATGTGGTAAAAATGACATGTTTAAGATTTTAGAAAAGAAACTGGTATAAATATGCAAATATGAAGAAATGTAGAGCATTTTAGGGTTTACAGTGCATCAGTGAAGGGTTTACCAACATTATGGAAATTGAATCATTTAATGGAAAATTAGGGAAAATCAAAAAGGTTTAAAGTGAGTTTCTAAGTTGATTTTAATCACATTTGTGCATTTGAATAAATCAGAGTGAATTGAAAGATATTTGAAGGTGAATTTGATGCAAAAATTTCAAACCTTAGATCTTCTTGTGTGCTTAAAAGGTATTTATGGCTATCTATGCTTTGTGGGTTTGAAATAGAAGTGATTTCATAAGTATTTGAGTTTGAATTGAAGTTAAAATGGCTACCCAAACCATTGTCAGCATTACTGAGAGACCTAGACCAAAATTCAAAAAGTATCCAATGAAAATCTTTGATAATGACCCTAAGGGTACATTTTCAAGTATTCCATATAGAGTTTTACCTAGAGGACACTAGGGCTTACATACATGGGAAGTTTGAAGAGTACAATCACCAAATAATTAAAGATCTATGGTCTAATGAGCTGACTAGAGATGATTTCTTGGTAAAACCATAATACACTAACCTAGTGTGAAAGAAGCTTGATATCTGGAACTGGTTTCCTAACTACAATAGTGATGCGGATGCTAAGTACGCAAGGATGAAATTGAGCAGGCTCCATGAAAAATTTATTTGGACTAACATGCCTGGACTGATATCTAAGGAGGTGATCAAGGTAGTTACAAGGTTATGTGATATCAGACCTATACTAATCCTTAAATCTATGAAAATGAAGTTGTTTTTTATTTAATCGGTGCAACCTTTCATAGGAGAGCTTTGACAAAAAAACCAATTAGAAACCCCCTCTATAAATATGCTTCAATGATGATAGGACACAAAATTTACTTTACAAACAGGGAAAATTTAGTTTTTGCAATTGATATCTATGTTGCACACGAAATGGTAGTGAATGGGAAAGATTATGACCTATGTGAGTTACTCTTGCAACAACTCCTTGAGAACATGAAACAAACCAGAGAAAAGAAATATGCATTTAAATTTGGAACTTTGGTTTTATGCTTATTATTTTTCTTTTTGAGAGAGCTTCCTAGATGGAAAGGTATTGTATGGGATAAGAGCATACCTATAGGACATAAAATCCTTGACTATATGCACAGTTTAGGTGACCTAAAATCTCAAGATGATGCCTTGACTACATTCTTTGTAGTGTTTCAGAAGAACATGCATGAAAGAGAAAGATTTCCCCAAGAACTTGTAGAGAAATATGCCAAGGAGATTACCTTGTTTCAACTAATGAGTACATAATTGAGGCTATTGAACCAAGAATAGTGTGGATTGAGCCTCTCAAATATAATTTTTTGAAAATGATGTTGAGGGATATGTTGAATCATTGCTCAAGATTCCTAAGGACCCATCTCAATCAAGACATGGAACATATGACGAAAAATATATAGAAGTACACTTGGAATTGAAGAAATCAGAAATTAAAAGAAATGCAAGGAAAATTGTGGAAGAGTGGGCTAGAAGAGAAGGCTATACAAAAGAAGAAATCAAGGAGGCAAGAGCAAGAGAATCTAGAATGGCTAGTGAATCATGTTGACCTAAGAGATCAAGAAGAACAACTTCCACCCCTACCTCTATATTGCCCAAATCCTCTAGAGCTATTGAAAAGGGAAAGAAGGTGGAGTCAAGGGCTCCAGTAACTAAAGAATCAATTGCACCCTCTAGACCAAGTACAAGGATTAGAAAAAGATAAAATTTACCTCTGATAGCAATCTGTACACCTCTGGAAGGAGGAAGAAGCAAAAAGAATTCAAGGAGAAGAACTTAAGTGTTGTGGTCAAATAAGAAATTGAGCTTGGGATAGAACATGAAGAACAACTTACAAGGAAAATAAGAAGTAGTGCTACCACAAGTGGTGAAGCTGCTTCACAAGAAGCAAGCACTGGAGTGAAAAATCCAAAATTTGGCATTGTCAACACTTGTGAAGAAGAATAAATAGAAAGAGAAAAAGAGGCTTTCATTGTACATATCCACAAGAAGCCTAAAAAGAAGGAGAAGAAATTAGAGGGAGGCTCTTAAGAGAAAAAGAAAAAGAAGACAAAAAATCTTCCAGTAAGAGCTTGTACTCTGATGAAACTAGATGTTTTGGTTAGTAATATGTTAGAGCATGATGATTTCTTAGAGGGTACTACGAAGTTATATGGAGAAGTGGACAAAGAATACATGAAAATAATCATTGAAGCCATAATTCAATACATTATTATTTTAGAGTCAGACATGAGTAATATTAAGAAGAAGGTCCCTAGTGTTGTGTGGGATGCCTTGGTGGAAAGAAGGCATGAAGAAATTGAAGTGGAAGATAAGATAAAAACTTATGCCTTGGAGGAAATTGGATCCTCCTTATCTGAGGATGACAAGGCTACATTGATTGAAGTGTATACAAAATAATTCAGAGTAAAACAAAGAGTCACTATTCTTGTGGGGAGAGAAAAGGAACAAGTAAATAATTTGAAACAAGAAATAGTGAATACTGTTAGAAATATAGTAGAAAATTTTGGGATGATAACTGCTACATCATTTGGCACTGCTCAAGAAAAGGAGCATGTTGAAGAAAAGTCACTGATGTAGAGGAAAATGTTTCTCTAGTTACAAATTTACCTATTTTTAAAGAAGTTTTAGAAGAGAAAAATGTGAATGATCATATTGCAGATGAAACTCCATTGTTTGATACAGAGAATGTGGTGTCCTCACCACCATTGATAGAAGAAACACATGCTTCCCCAGAGAATTTAGCTCCTCTGAAAGACACTGACAAGACCACTAATGTTGATAGAAACTAGAGTATAGAAAAATAACAAGAAAATAAAAAGAATGTTGATGATGGTGTTGAAAAATAAAATGAAGATACAAGAAATGGAAATGAAGATAAGGATGAGGAAGAAGGAGAAAAATAAAGGGATTAAAATAAGAAAGATGATGAGTAGAAGGAAGATGATGACAAAGACAAGAAAAAGGAGAATCCCTCAGGTGAAGAAGAGAATAAAGAAGAGTCTAAAGTTATAGGATAGATGTGCATCTTCACATGAGAAAGTGGATAATTTCTTAAAGGATGTAAAGGAGTGTGAAGATGAGGCATTTGGACAGCTTGGGGACTTGGTTAAGACCAAGCATCACTAATGCATTTGACTGCAAAATACGACGAAACTGTCCGACAAAATATGTAAAATTCGATGTTCGTCGGGTGCTTGTAAAATTTGATGTGTAATTTCCAATTGT
>VDFB02000002.1:152101727-152167132 GCA_007258455.2 Sequoia sempervirens | reverse complement strand
CGCCACTAATTTTGTATTTCGCCGCTATTGGCTAAAATTTCCATGTTTCCACGCTAAATGTTTGCCCATTTCGTCGAGCCGACGACGAACTTCTGGTGCAGTTCGTCGGTGGATAAACAAAGTTTTCGTTGATATTCCGACAAAATCCCGACGTATGTCACGATGCTGCCGACCGACGATTCTTCGCCGTTATTTCGACGTTTAATTTTTCGTCGGCCTTGCGATGAAAAAACAGCGACGGAAAATTTTTCGCCATTGCGTCGCTCTTCCGACAGAGATTTGTCGAACGACTGACGAACGACCGTCGGAAAATGGTGTCAAATCCTGTAGTGCATATACTAGTGTCAAGTTCTCTTGCTAAAGCTGAGAAAATTACAAAGATAAATCCAAACCCATGTACTCCAAAAGAGGGATAAGAGAACATAGTTGAATTGGAATCATTATACAATTCACTTGTAGTAGCCAAAATGACTTGGAATGAAGAGAATTCTACCTAGAAAGCAATTCTTAAAGAGATAGAAGGTGTCTCCTCCTCTGGTTGAAGATCTATCACATGCATATTCTTTCATTGTTTTAGTTTCTTTTTAGTTTTCATTTTACATATGGTTGGATCAAACTTTTGGGATAACTCCCTAAGGGGGAGTTAGTACATTTCATTCAGATTATTCACCTGTACATATCCATCAAGTTTGGAGTTTACAAGTGTGTTACTAGCACACCCTTTGTCCTTGATGTCAAATGGGGAGAAGTTTGATGATAGGAGAAGTTAGGTGATGTGAATTTTTTTTGATAAGTTTGATGATAGGAGAAGTTAGTTGATGTGAAATGTTTTTTTATAAGTTTGATGACTGAGATGATGTATATTATGTTAGATGAAGGGGAAGGTGATGTATATTTAAATTTTTTGAAGATATGGTGTATGTTTTGAGTTTTGGGGACACATTTTTGGAACAGTTTTCCATAAATGAAAGATGGGGAGGTTTTTGAAAGAATAAGGAAGGAACCCTTTTAATGTGTTTTCATTAATTCCAGCAATAATTGTTGACAGTTTCTCTAATCTGGTGAACAAAATAGAGATATCTTAATCCAGTATTTTGGTCTGCAATTGCTCATGTAATAAGATCAGCTTATGAAGTGATACTATGTTATTCCTGACTATTATGCTCATCTATGATCAAGATTTTAGTTATTTTGGATGTACACTTTGAAAGTTACAAAGTGATAGTAGTTTGACATTTAGTTCTGGCTTTATATAGTGTAAATGGGTATGAGTAATCCGGTCCACGTTCTTTTGGTTTTGAGAATCAAACTTTGAAATTTTGGGAGATTGTTTATAGGTTTCAATACACTATATATTCTAGATGGCACATTATTATATGATTAGATGGATCATTGGTGATTGATTAGTTGACTTATTTTGTGATTAGGTATAAATCTTGGTTGACCTAATGCTTGATATATGTTGTGGAGATTATGTATTGCAGATGTTAATAACATCTATTTTAGGTCCATGCCAACCTAAATTGAGTGTTGCACATTTGGTTTGAGAGTGAAGATGGTTTTTATTCAATTGTGGAGTTAACAAGGAAAAATTGAATTAATATAGGGCTACATCTAATTAGGCCAGCCTAATTAATGTATGTGGATGTATTGGGTATATATATAAGACACTTTTCAGATTGTAGGAGAGATATGTGATGTGAGATGGTGCAAACATGTGAATTTTAATGTGTGTGATCCAAGTATCAACAAATATACTATGAATGTTGATCGATTATAAAGTAGAGAAGGGTATTGTGTTTTGTATCTAATATAGTGCATAGAGACAACATTTAAAGCTTCAAAGGAACTAAATTCAACACAAGGAAGGTGCATTTTGTATTAGTTCACATTCTAGTTGTATAGCCATTTTTGTTTTGTATCTATCTTTGGTTGTGAGCTTTATTGGATAGTGTGTCTTGACAGTGAGCCTCTGTAATATCTTATAACCGATAATAATATATTGTGAGCTAATCCTCATGTTTTTTCCCTTTTTCAGTTTTCTATGTAAAAATCCCATTGTTCATCTATCATGTGATCTTGTGATTGTTTCATTTTTTCATTCATTGTTGCAGTTATATATGTTTTGATAATTGGATGGATTATGATTAAATGGTTTAATAGAATACTAATTCACCCCCCCTCTCAGTATTTTAGGTGTTCAATAGATTTATCCCATGAGTAGTTAGTCTTCCACTATTTCCACCTTGCTTATGAAATGGTGAATATGTCTTTTTTTCTTATTATTGTGTTATTGTGACACTTGTGTGTACATTGTTGTGCAAGTGTGATATGTCATTGTTGCATTAATGGTGTTGTTGTTTCAAAAAAGATTTGTTATGTCATGTTTTTTTTGAGCTTACTAGCTCAAGGAATTACAAATAACTAACTCTTTCTCTTTAATTTCTACTCTACTACAATTTACTCATAGTCATAATTGTTCCTCTATGACTAAATTATTCAACCTATACATATCTTGAATGATTCTTTATTCCTACTTTACATCTAGAAATTTTATTTATGCTTGTACAAGGTTGAATATTTTTTGAAAAGATGCAAGGAAGAGGAAAACATGAGTAATTTGCATCATCATTGAATATTTTCTTGTTTTGGGATGTGTTGATGGTAGTTTTAGCACAACCAACTCAAATAGAATGATAGAAACTCTACTTCTCTTAAAAACATAAGAGGCTCTTATAGGATTCAACTCCAAGATTCCTTTTAGTTAGGTCTTGGCTAAGTTGGAACAACTGAGTGGTCTATGTGATTTGTTTAACAAGGGACCTTTGCTAGTAAAATAAAATCTAGAAAAAAAATTACAATCATGCACTTCAAATATGTTGAAACAAATATTTAATGTTTAGAATCTATGGAGATAACTACCTATATAATTCTATTTTAACCTAGCCTAATCTATTCTAGACTCACCCTAAATTTAACAAGATACAAAAATATTATTAAGGAAGGTTATAGTTTAGGGAAATAAACATGAAATAAATGGACAATTATAAGCTAAAATTTATTCACTAGTTTTGAAAGATCTCATGAAATCAAAATAACCCATATTTTAATGACTAGTATTCATACATTCAATCCACAACACCAGTACAAGATTCTGAGGAAAGTTTCCATAGAATGATGTTTCAATTTAAATGCATTAGAACCACCATATTTCATTCACAAATTGTATACATAACTCTATTATAAGCTAAGTGTATTTTTTGTATTATTTATTAAAAAATATTGAAAATAAATATGATTAAAAATGTATATATTTATTTATATAGAGTTTAATGCCATTGAATAAATAAAAAAGAAAAAATATATAATTGATATATATTGATACACACAATAAATAAATAAATAAATGTGAATATATGCTTTTAATTAAAAAATTAAAAAAATCAAAGATTGATAGGCTTATTTAGTGTTGCATGGGGATTGGAATATCCATCCTCTAAGGGAAAGGATATCTACCCCGATGGGGCCATGACACCTCAAGTGGTTGGCTCACCTCCAAATATTTTTAGAAAAAAAAATATTTATTTTTAAATAAAAATATATAACAAAAACTTGATGAATTTTATTTTTTATACATTTAAAAAATTAAAATAAATATATATTGTATATATTTTTTCTAGATAAAAGTGATCTTGGGGGCCATATCCATATGTAAAAACCCAAAAATTTAGAGTTAGGTTTTCTCCATGGAAGAGTAGGAAACCAAAAAATCAATGGGATGATAAAGTAAATTGTAAATCATAACAATCTAAAATATCAAACATATATTCTGTGTTGGTTTAATTATTTATTTAATTACACTTTATAGCTTTATTACCTTTAATAAGCTCATTTATGGATTTTTTAGGGGCTTTCTATCCTTGCAATCAAAAGTAGGTCTTTTCCTTTTATCATTCATTCTATTTTTTTTTGAGGAAATAAAAATTTCTTTGCAACTCCCATTCTTGTAAGGTTTCATTGGATTTTCTATTTAATATTGTTTTTGTGGTTGTTTCATATCTTCAACATGGTATCAAAGTGTGGATTCAACAAACCCTTTCTCCATTTTGAGGGTTTTCTCTATCAGGTGTTACAAAAGCTCCATATTTGAAAGCTACAACTTCTTTTTCAAGAGATCTAAAATTGGGTGAATTTTTGGTGCACTTTGGAGCCAAATAGATCTCATCATCATGTTCAAAATGCCCAAAAACCTAAGGATCACCTTTCTAAATGCCAAAATATGAGAAAAAAAAATTTGGTCAATTTCTTTTAGAGCTATAGAGTTGGAGGTCAAAAATTTTGTATAGTGTACGAAACCCATATAATTTTATAGATCTATACTCATAAAACACCATATTGCATCACCATACTTAATTATGATAGTCCTACATAGTTTTTGAGTGCTTGGTATAATTTTTTGATACAATTTGATCTTTTCCAATATCCTATAAAAAAATGAGTTTTTATGTAATATAATAACTTACACAATAGAAGAAGATGAAACGAAATATGTTGCAAATACTTGATAATAACTGAGAATAATAAGCCACTTCAAGGGGGTAAGCCTCCAAATATCTCCAATAAGAATACAATTCACAATACGATAATGAAATAAGACTCACAACCTCCTGTATATACCTATTTATGCCCAGGATATCACCTAGGCTGACTTAGAAAGCCCTAGGCTGACCTAACTAACTAAAGAATAATATAGTAATGATAACATGACTTAATTAGATATTAAGATACCCACAATTTGACTATTCATAACCTGATGTACACTAATATTAAGGGCATTCCCCCTCTTCAAAGAAGCATTATCCTCAATGCGAATCAAGTGTGGATTATTTTGAATGAACTCCTTATCTTCCCATGTAGCATCTTCAATTGGAAAATTCTTCCATTGGATGAGATACTCATTGAGTGTTCTAGTCCTTAGCTTCTTTGTGCATGTTTGATGAATGCACTTTGGTTCCAAGATGATTCTTCCTTCTTCATCAAGCTCTGGTAATAATGTCTTAAGTAGGGATATTGTGCCCAATTACCTTCTTCAAGAAAGAAACATGAAAAATTGGATGTATCTTTGTTGTAGGTGGAAACTCCAACTTGTAGGCAACACTACCTACTTTTGTATGATTTAGTATGGGCCATAATATTTTGGAGACAACTTACTATTCTTTTTCTATTGCTTCAGTAGATTTTCTTATAAGGTTGGAATCTCAAGAAGACCCAATCCATGAATTCACAACTTCTTTCATTGTTGTTCTAGTCTTCCTATTGTTTCATTCAATTTTATTCCATGGCTAAATTCTGCTTGAGTCCTAAGAGTACTTGTTGTTGATGAAGCAATTTCTCCTCCAGTACCTGAACTCTTAGTGACACCTTCAATGATGATGTGATGGAAGGAGGTTGATATCCATATAATTCCATAAATGGAGACATTTTTGATGAACTATGAAAGGAAGTGTTATACCACCATTCTTCTAGTGGTAGCCAATATAACCATTGAGACTGATTATCTAAAGTGAAACAACATAGATATCCTTCCAACCACTTATTAACAACCTTAGTTTTCCCATCATATTGAGGATGGTATGAAGAATTGTGAGCCAATTGAGTACCCAAAGATGATAATAAATCTTTCCAAAAGTGACTAGTGAAGATAGGATCATGATCACTGACAATAACCTTAGGTGTACCATGTAGTTTTTATATTTTGTCCAAAAAATATTTTTCCACTATACTTGTTGTAAAAGGATGTGATAATGCAATGAAATGTGCATATTTACTGAGGTGGCCCTTAGATTTTGGAAGTCCTATTATGAAGTCCATAGATACCTCTTCCCAACGTTGGCTAGGAATAACTAAAGGTTGCAAGAGACCTGGTGTCTTAATTTTCTCCCCTTTATTTCTTTGACAAGCCAAAGTTTTGACCACAAATTTTTGAACATCACCTTTTAGTCCTTCCCTAAAAAAGTCTTGCTTGACTCGATGGTATGTCTTCAAAAATATTGAATGACCCCCAACTAGATGTTGATGAATTTCCATAAGAATATTGTATTTAAGAATGGAATTATTACAAATATACAATCACTCTTTATACCATAGAGCATCTCCCTTCCAAGAAAACTTATTTGAACTACTAGTATCACTCTTTAACTATTGAACGAGATTACTTGTAGCAGCATCATTCTACCACTCTACTTTGGTTTCAACCACCCAATCTACTTGTAGTATTGAAATGGCACACAATAAGGCTTCATATTTCTCATCCTTCCTAGAAAGTGCATCTTCCATGACATTTTCCTTCCCTTTCTTATGTACAATCTCAAAGTCATATCCCAACATCTTAGTGACCCATTTTTGTTTCTCTTTAGAAGATAATCTTTGTTCCAAAAAATATTTTAGGCTATCATGATCTATCTTAACCTTGAAATTTCTACCCATTAGACAATGCCTCCATTATTTTACTGCATGAAGAATAGCTAGCATTTCCTTCTCATAAATAGGTTTGAGTTGATTCTTCCCCTTTAATTTATGACTCTCAAAAGAAATTTTTTGACCCTCTCTCATGAGAACTGCTCCTATCCTATTTCCTAAAGCATCCCATTCCACAATGAATTCCTTGGTGAAGTTGGGAGTGGCAAGCACTAGAGTTGTACACATAGCCTCCTTCAATTTCTCAAATGTTGCATTATAGGACTCATTCCAATAAAAAGAATCATTTTTCAATAAAGTGGTGAGGGGTTCTACTATACAACCATAATTCTTTACAAATATTTTGTAGTATCTCATCAATCCTAAGAAACCCCTTAATTTCTTAATGGTTTTGGGAATAGGCCATTCCATGATAGCTTTAATTTTGTTAGGATCCACCTTTAACCCTTCATGTGAAACTTGTGTCCTTAGTACTCCACCTCCTTGAGACCAAAAGCACACTTGGATGGCTTAGCATAGAGTTGATGATCTTCAAGAAATTGTAATGCTTGATCTACATGTTGCAAGTTTTATCCCCATGTCTTGCTATAAATCAATATATCATCAAAGAACACTAATACAAACTTCCTCAAGAATTTCTTAAAAATAGAAATCATAAAACTTTGAAATATAGATGGTTCATTTGTAAGAAAAAATGGAATCACCAAGAAACTCATAATGATCCTCATGAGTCCTAAATATTTTCTTACAAATATATTTCTCCTTAATTCAAATTTGATGATAACCAAATCTAAGATATAACTTTATAAAATACATAGCTCCATTCAATTCATCTAGAAAATCATCAATTTTTGGAATAAGAAACTTATCTTTGATGGTGTACAAGTTGAGAACTCTATAGTCTGAGCACATGCATCAAGTTTCATCCTTCTTACATACCATCACCACGAGTGAGGAGTAAGCAATTTGGCTATGCCTGATAATTCCTACTTCTAGCATCTCTTCAACAATATTTTCTCACGTTTTTGTATATGCTAGTACCTATAAGGTTTGATGCTAGGTGGTTGGATCCCTAGAACTAGTTGTATGGCATGATCATGATCCCTCTTAGGAGTAATTCTCGTAGGCATATCTCCTAAAACCATTGAGTGACAATCAATTATTTCTAGTAAATATGAATGGGTGGGAGCCTTAGACTAAGAGACTTCTAATGAACATAATTGGGCCACAAATCCATCAACTCCTTAGTAAAATTTTGTATTTGATGAGAGCTTACCATTTGTGGGGGCGTTGCCTTTAATCCTCTTAGCTCTATTATCTTTCCTTCTAATTGAAATGTCATGAATAGTTCTTGGAAGTTCATCTCAATTGTTCCCAAAGTAGTAAGACATTGTACTCCCAAGAAAATATCTACTGTACCCATGGATATCACATGCATTGGCCTATCAAGGTGATAAGGGTGATCCCACAATAGTGGTTTACACTTTTTGGGACATCCTGATTTTTGCTAAAATCACATATTTTTAGAAAATATAATTTAAGCCTTTAAAAGATCCATTTAAAGGATTCCAATTGAACAGGGTTTGATCAAACTACCTTAGATCAAACCCCCTTGCATAGAACCCTGCTAGTTTTAAACCATACCTATAATGGAGTCTCATTTACACCTATCAAAATGCTGATAAAAAACCACTTTTGATTTACCCTTTGGGGGATCAAATGAATTCATTTAAAATTTATTTTTGGTAAGTATGTAGTCCTTATTATAAGCTTCCCAAAAAGTATAATTGTAAATATATTTAATTTGATTATTATATTTATTTTTTATTTCTTATGAATGTAGGTTTTTCACTGAAAATCAAGCTCTTTGTTCTACACGTGGAAAAATAATAGATTACCAAAAAAAAATCTAAAAAATATGTCAATGCTAGATATTGATTTCTTTGATCCAGCCAAAAAAATAAAATTGAATTTTGATGCATACAAAAAAAATTATGTTGTATACGGTCTTCCGGTCTTCCTATGTCTAAATTTTAATTGGTTTAAATTCAAAACTTATTAAGAAAAAAATCCAATAAAACACTATGAAACTGAATTAAAGTGTTAGATATCATAGTTAAAAATTTAAATTTGAAAAAAATATAATTTTATCGTTCATAGAAAAAAAGTTGTGTTGTATACGATGAACATCACTCTTTAAAAAGGTGTTTATTGTTAAAAACTAGTTTTTAAAGGAGATGGATTAAGAAATGCAATATGATTCCAAATTTTTTTAAATATATATATTTAGAATCTATAGAAAAAAAATTCAAAAATCACTATTTTGCATCATCTTCAAATTCATCATGGTTTAGCAACTATAGGTGCCTAAAAGTGAAGATTTTGTTAAAAGAAAATCAATTCAATGTCTAGTTTGGCCAAAAATTGTAAACCAATATTGTGGGATCACCCATAATCTCCCACGGATTGTTTAATGCTATGAAACTTCCATGAACAACTAATAGTACCACCATCTACAATAAAAACCTAAAACTATGGAGCTAGATATATAAAACAATTTAGATGAGTAGTCAATTTTTCGTTGATGAAATTATGAGTACTATTGGAGTCAACCAACACTTACTTTCTGCTTCTTTAAGAAACACACTACCTTGAGAGTTTGTGGAGCACTAATACCTGAGAGTGAATGACAAGAAATGATTGGTTGGGAATCATGTGATTCCTCATTTGAATCCTTTTCATCCTATAATATGGGTTCTTCCTCTTCTTCCTCACTTGGACCTTCAATATAGAACAATTTATTTTCACTACATTTATGTCCTCAGCTGCATTTGCTATCACAATTGAAACACAACCCTTTCACTCGTTTCTCCTCAATTTTTTGTGTAGTCAACCTAGTAGGTTGACAAAGGGGTGTTGAATATACTTTCTCTCTTGTCACATTAGCCCCTTGCTTCTTAAGAATCAAATACATCTCTTCTATCTTGTGTGCTAAGATAAAAGACTCATTTATAGAGCTAGGACTAAACATGCATACCTCATGTTGAATGTGATCTTTGAGACCACCCAAGAATAAATCATTCAAGTTCTCCTTTGTAATTTTATCCACTCTTAAGGATAGATTTTGGAATCATTGAATATAATCCTAAATGGATCCTATTTGTTGAAGTTTAGAAAGTTGGCAGAAGAAGTTGTTTGTCACACTATTGATATATTATGCTTGGAGTTCCTCCATAAAAAATAACCATGAGATAGTAAGACCATTTTTCCTTCGATGAGTACAAAGCCAATGATACCAAATGAATTGATTTGGTTCTAGATATAGGGAATCCATTGTGACCTTTTATCTATTTGGGACTTGATGTACTTCAAAAAAATCTCCATTTGGTTTATCCATGTTAGAGAATCCAAGTGCCATTGAACTTGCTCATATCCACCTTTGGAATAAATTTCCTAGATTCCATAGGAGTATTAACATGTGGGTAAATATTAGCTAACCTAGAATTTTTTCCTTGGTTGCTTGAGAACTCCTTTCTTGGTTCATTCATATAGGCGCTTAACATGCTTCATAAGTCCGATATATCTCCTCTTAGGTCACACATATCCATCTTCATTGAGAAAATGTATTCCTTGACCTTACTAATTTCCTCATTGGGATTAATATCCTCTATTGTTAACCCATCCTTATTAGGGTTTTTCCCCAGTGTGACAACATTATTTTTTCCCCTTGTTGTAGGCCATGTCTATTAGAACACAATGATCTACTAAGAGGGGGGTGAATCAGTAGATACTCAAAACTTTGGCTCTTAAAAAATTAATGCAGATTACTTCCTTAACCACTTAATGTGCAGATACTAACATGTAGAGACATAAATATGCATACACACAAAAGCATCACATAACACCATGTATACATGGAAAACTCAATATGGGGAAAACCACAGTGACCAAGGTTGCTTGAGTCTATTGCTCAAATCTAGCGTCACAAAATAAATCTTTGTTACAATGTTTTAGGGCTACAACCCAAGGAAACATCAACTACCTAGTTTAGAAGCAACAACTTCAAGGATGCAACAACACCCTGATTTAGGAGCTACAACTCCAAGGATGCAACAACACCCTAATCTAAGCTAAAACTCAGTATAATGAGGAAACCACCTCTGTGATAACAAAACACAAGTATGCATAAGACTTGGTTCTACAAAACCTGATCATGCATCATTACATTCAGTATATTGTTGCACTTACTACAACTTACAATTTGCTATTGAATCTACACTCTCAGCAACACACCCCTACTCTACACTCTCTTTTGCACATAGAACAATCACTGTTCTATCTTGTTGCACTACACCTCGTTTCCTTTCTGCAGTGTCTCACACATCTGCACTATACACTATCTTCTATCTTTGCCTTTGCTACACAATCAACAATACATAATACTATTCATCACCCTATGTACTTGCAAATTTCTCACACACATAGCAAATACCACTCCTACGATGATTCTTAGATTGTCTTCTTTTGCTTAACTCAACTGATCTGTAATCTCTCTCTCGAGATTCTCACTACCATTTAGATCTCCTTGAATCTTCTACTAGGGTTTACTTAGCTTGCAAACTTCACCAGCAAGCTACTTGTACCTTGAGCTACATGCCATCATCTATCTCATCATAAAGATATCTGATAAGGTTTATCAGATATCTTCCTTGTCACTCTACCTCTCCATCGAGCCAATTCCACATTTAATTCGGTTATAGAGAATTTTCCTTCATTCCCTTCCTGTCAAATTGAGAAAATAATATGCATTAAATGTGTTCTCTTGTCTTATTTGACCTGATTCAATCTTGATCATATCTAAAATATGTATTACCACCTTGAAGTTCAAATCTTCATTCAATTGGTTGCTTGGTGCAGCTAGACCATAAATTCCTTCTCCTAAGTTGGTTATTAGTCAAGAACCTTTCTTCACACTATCGAGCATTGATCTTCTCTTTTCGCACCTTGATCTTGCGATTATCATTTACTGCCATGTCTTTAAACCTTGACAGTTGGATAAGCGGTCATTCAAATCTCCTTTGTCGATTTTAGGAGTATTCACCATAGAACACCATCATTAAAGTCTTACCTTGATCAAGTGTTTTTTTGTAACAAGGATGCAAAACAACTAATCATCGATCACCAAATGTCATCATTTTATTCACTTTCACCATGCACATCATCAGTCAATGTTTTATCTCTTTCGTTATTTCCAGCATTGGGTTGTTGAGGAGACTTCTAGCCAAGTCCCACCAAAAGGTATCAGTCACACGAATGAATCTTAACTCAATTATCACTCTATTGAGGAGACATCCATTATAGTCTCATCGATGTCCACCATTCTCTTTGATCTGCAACTTGCTTGTCATACACAGGGTCAACCGATTGCCACACAATTCACAACAAGGATGTGATTTTTCCATTGATCTTGTCAACACCTTTAAATTACCACTATTAGATTAGCATTCTTTAGATTTGAATTTTTGATCTTGTCCATCCATTGAATGTCACCTTATGACCATCATGCATCATTACATCGAAGAGACTTGCTAACTCCTCTCTCTAATAGACTGATCTCACTTTGACATCTGCATAGACTCACATGTCATCTATCCTCCATGTCATCACCACCTAATTCACAACAATGGTGTGAATTATCATATCGAGCAATCACTAGTCACCATCTATCAGCATACATCACCATCCAACGCCATCACCTTCTTATCAACTCCCACTTAGTAATCTCCATGTATCACTGTGTCGAGGAGATTTGCTTCACAGTCTTGTTGATACACCAAAGTCATATCGATGAGATAACCATCAGGCTATCGAAGAGACATTCAATCCATTATCATCGATATGGCATTGTCACACCGATACCATGTGCTACTACAAACAAGTGGTCCCCACACCATCATGTCACCACCTGGCACTATCCATTTTTTCTTTATGTCATGTGTCATCATGACATTCTCTCTTTGACTGTACCATCAATGCAATTCAACCATACTAGGTCTCGTAGTCAACATCATAATCTCTTCTCGCTATGTTGAAGAGACACCCTTCAAAGTTCTACAGACACCACTCTATCTCACCGATGGGAAGGTCATCAAATTGTTGATGAGATAATTATGAAAGTCCCTCCAAACTATATATCTCTCTCTAATCAAGCACATATCATAATATTGAAGAGACATCTAAACAAGTCTCATCGATGACCATCAGTCACATTGATGAAGACTCTTGATGATGTCACCTTTCCACCTCATCACCATGTCCTTGCATCATAATCTAAAACAAGGATGTGGATTAATGTTTATCTAGTCTCATCATGCCATGTGTTATCTTCATCTTCACTACTACCCATGTCATCATGACTAGGTCCCACTCGACCATTTCAGAGATACCACCATTTTAGAGATACATTAAAAAAGGTCTCACTGATGCCATACAGTCTCATTGATAATTCTTCCATACTACGTATCGCTCCATCGAAGAGACATCTCCCAGACTCATGTCGACACATTAATGTCTTGCCAACAAGATGATCATTGGCCCATCGAAGAGACATCTATCATTCTCTCACCGACCACACACTGTCACGCCGATAAAGCTTAACCTTCTTTCTACATCGCCATGTCGAGGAGACAAATAGAACTATCTCACCAAAACTTCATTATCACTTCGATCACTTCACAACAAGGATGTAAAGTGAGATATTGCCACATTGGAGGGACCGATAAAATAGTCATGCTGAAAACACAATGTCACCTTGATGTGATCCTTGGACCTCATCAACTAGTTGCCAAGATGTAAGGGGTCGGTCACAGGATGAACATAATGGGCTTAAGTAATTACTTAAGCTACCTGCAACTACAAAACACAAGTCACCATGAAAATAGAAAATTTGTGAGGACACCATGACTGTAAACACATTTAGCATTTAACTGTAAACCCTAAAATCACCCGAGAGCATGCTTAAATCCATTTTGAGAAAAACATTCATTTTATGGACTTGTAGAGCACATCAGGATTGCTCTCAAACATCCCACATCAAATTTGCCACCTAATTTTCCATCAGATCCATTGCTCTCACATTTATCATTTTTCATCATGCCAACAATCTATTAGGGTTAGAAATGGTAGATATCTAACAATTAAATGCATATTTAATTAATAAATAGAGAAAATAAAACACACATAGAATAAATTATAAAATAGAGAATTTAATGTGGTTCACCCAATCCAGGCTACATCCACCAAACCGCAACCATCCAATGATTTTATTATCTAGTGAAAAAATCTTATTAAAATCTTGCAAATAATAGCATTTTTCATCATACTGTAACCCCCATCTGAACCCCTTTTTAACAAGCTTAGAAGCTTCCAAATTAGGGTTCTACAAAATTGGGTTTTTTTCTTTTTTCATTGATTTTTCCCTTTTTTGGTGATGACGCGAAAAAGTAGGAGGAAATTTTTTCTCGAGGGCTACTGTCCCCAAACCCCCGCCCAGGGCCCGGCCTGGCCCCAAACCCCGGCAAGGATACATGTCAGGATGTATAGTATAGCATGATCAATCGCCACACACCAACAATCTCCCACTTGGAGACTGATCAGGCTCCACACCAACACAATCTCCCACTTGGAGACTGATCCTGGATGACACTACTGCACGTACAGCTTGATGTTAAAACAACCTTTCTCCATGGTGATTTGGAAGAGGAAATATATATGGACCAACCACAAGGATTTGAGGTCAAATGAAAGGAGAAACTAGTGTGCAGATTGAAGAAAAGTTTATATGGCTTGAAGCAAGCATCTCGACAATGGTACTTGAAATTTGATAGTTTTATGGCTGAGCAAGGCTACAGCCGGTGTAATTCTAACCATTGTGATTATTTTAAGAGGTTGGATAATAACAACTACATTATTTTATGTTTATATGTTGATGGCATGCTTGTAGCAGGTTCTAACATGGATCACATAAGTGAGCTAAAACAATAGTTAGCAAAATATTTTTCTATGAAGGATTTGGGGGCAGCAAAAAAAATCCTTGGTATGAAATTTTTTGAGATAAAATCATAAACTATCAAATTTCAAGTACCATTGCCGAGGTTCTTGCTTCAAGCCATATAAACTTTTTTTTCAATCTGCACACTAGTTTCTCCTTACCTTTGACCTCAAATCCTTGTGGCTAGTCCATATATATTTCCTCTTCCAAATCACCATGGAGAAAGACCGTTTTAACATCAAGTTGTTCTAAATGCAAATCTTCAGCAACCATAATACTTAAAACAATATGAATAGAAGTCATTTTAACAATTGGAGAAAAAATATCATCAAAATCAATACCCTTTTTCTGTGCAAATCCCTTTACAACTAATTTGGCTTTAAATCTCTTCTTACCTCCATCCTCCTCTTTTAGCCTATAAACCCATTTTTTTGGTAAATCCTTTTTACCTACAGGCAACTTGCATAATTCCCAAGTCTTCTTTTTCAGCAAGGAGTCCATTTCTTCTTCCATTCCATGCTCCCACTGAACCTTGGTATCCACCTACATAACTTCATCATAATATTTTGGTTCACTAGCATCAGTTAACAAAATAGTATACAAAGAGGGAGAGTATCTTTCTAGAGGTCTACTTATCCTTGAAGATCATCTAACAAGATTTTGTGGTATTTGTTGTTGTTGTTGTTGCACAACATGAGGAACCACTAAAACACCATTGTTTGGAATATCATCCAACACTGCATAATCATTTTCTTTCTTCTCATGCTGCAACAACAGATCTTTGTACAACACTTTCTCATTGAATATGACATCCTTGCTTCTCACAATTTTTTGATTTTCAAAATTCCAAAGCCTATAACAAAATTCAACAATGCCATATCCAACAAATATACATTTCTTTGAGTTTGCATCAAGCTTGGTTCTATTTTCAGAATCTACAAGTGCAAATGCTTCACAATCGAAGGTTTTGAGAAAAGAATAACTCACCTTCTTACCTTTCCATGCTTCCTCTGGAATACCACAACCCAAAGGATTAGAGGGACCTCTATTAATTAAATAAACAACAGTGTTTACAGTATTTTCCCATGTTTTTAAAGGTAACCCAACATGCAATCTCATAGTCTATGCACGCTCCATTATTGTTCTATTCATGTGCTCAGCCACTCCATTTTCCTGTGGAGTCCTTGGAACCGTTTTATTCCTATGAATACCATTAGAGGAACAATAATCTTCAAAATATTTGCTGCAATACTCACCACCATTATCAGATCTGAGACATTTTAGCTTTTTACTTGTCTCATTCTCAACCAAGCTTCTCCATTTTTTAAAAGTTTCAAATACATCAAATTTCTACCTAAGGAAATAAATCCATACCTTCCTAGTTGCATCATAAATGAATGTAACATAATACAGAGAGCCACCAAGAGAAGATACCTAAGCTGGTCCCCATACATTCTTATGCACAAGCTCCAATTTCTCATCTTTCTTTTGTTTCCCATCCTTGAGAAAACTTACTCTCTTTTGTTTTCCATACACACAATTTTCATAGAAATCCATATTAACACATTTTAGACCTGGTAAAAAATTATTTGAATGAAGTAATTTCATACCTTTTGCACTCATATGCTCAAGTCTATTATGCCACAGTGCTGATTCAGAGTCCACAATGTATGATCTTCTACCTACTGAACTGCAGCAACTATTCCTAAACATTGACTTTTTTCAATAACAATTAAATTAGAATGAACAGTAAACCTGTACAAAGATATAGGGTGCCTACTTTCACGCCTTTTTCTACCACTAAGGCACCCTTTGTGACCTTCCAATTTTTATCACTAAATGTAACAACACAACCTTCATCATCTAGTTGCCCTGCTAAAATTAAATTTTTGCTTAACTTTGGAACATGCCTTACCTCATGTAGTAGCCAATGATTCCCATTCTGTGACTTAATCTTGATTCTTCCCTTTCCAACAATCTGATAGGGTTCGTTATCTCCTAAATAAACCAGCCCAAAATCCCCTTGGACATAATCAAGAAAATAATTTCTATGGGGGTAGCATGAAATGAAGTTCCTGAATCTAACACCCAAGAATCATTAGCATTATCAAGGGAAATAATCAAAGCACCCTCATCAGATTTATTACTTACCACATTTTCCTCTTTACTTCCTTCCTTTTTGTCTCCTTTATTTTTCTGAGACCAGCAATCTTTCTTTAAGTGACCCAGCTTACCACAATACCAGCAATCCCTCTTGTCTCTAGATTGGGACGTTTTGTCCTTTGATTTTCCTTGTGACTTCCCATGATTTCTGGAATTATTTCCTCTCTCCTTTGTTCTGCCCCTGCTTTTTGCATTCAAAACACTGCCTGAAGTGGATGTTCCGCCTAAGATTTTCCTACAAATTTCCTTGCTCAAAATAACACCAACAACATCATCAAATTTCAATGTATTCGAACCAGAAACAAAATTGCTAATAGCCATTACCAAGTTATTCCAACTTTCAGGCAAAGAACACAGAATCAAAAGATCCCTAACTTCTTCATCAAAGTTTACTTTTACAAAAGTTAATTGACTGGTGACTATATTAAACTCATTTAAATGATCAGTAACTGACCCACCTTCTACCATTTTCATATTAAATAAACGCTTCATAAGAAATACCTTATTCGAAGTGGAAGGCTTTTCACATAAATTTGCTAGGGTTTCCATCAACTCTTGAGTTGTCTTTGTTGTTGTAATATTGAATGCCACTGATTGTGCTAGGCATAAACAAATACTACCAAGAGCCTTTCTATCCAAAATCTCCCAATCCTCATCAGACATTGTTGTGGGTTTCTTGGTTTTTCCTTCCAATGGCCACCATAAATTCTTCTGATAGAGATAGTCCTCCATCTGCATCTTCCATAACTGATAGTTCTACCCATTAAAATTCTCAACCTTCTTACCCTCCTCTGCCATTACTCCCACTCAACTATGAGACCTTCCTACATACGATAATTGAAACACAACTTGCTCTGATACCACTTGTTAGGGTTAGAAATGGTAGATATCTAACAATTAAATGTAGATTTAATTAATAAACAGAGAAACTAAAACACACAGAATAAATTATAAAACAGAGAATTTAATGTGGTTCACCCAATCCAGGCTACATCCACCAAACCACAACCATCCAATGATTTTATTATCCAGTGCAAAAACCCTATTACAATCTTGTAAATAATCACATTTTTCATCATACTATAACCCCCATCTGAACCCCTTTTTAACAAGCTTAGAAGCTTCTAGATTAGGGTTCTACAAAATTGAGTTTTTTTCTTTTTTCATTGATTTTTCCCTTTTTCGGTTAGCATGATCAATCGCCACACACCAACACAATCTCCTTTGCATGATATGCACCTTTGACATCAATGACAACATTATGTGCTTTTGCATAGGATTAGCACACTTCTCCTCTAATCCCTTTTGACATCAATGCCAACATAGTCCAACAATCTCCTCCTTTGTCATTGATAGAAAAACTTAAATGCTTAATGATACCAATTAAACAATTCAACATTTGTGCCAACATCATCTTTACTTCTAATTATGCAACTACTTTCTCCAATGCTATTCTTTGAGCATTTGCATGACTTTCTCCCCCTTTAACATCAATGGAAAAATGATCACTTCTCCTAAAAGTATTCTCCCCCTTTGACAAGTAGTGCGAAGGGTCTAGCTACTCTCTAATATCCTCCTTTGACTTACTTCTCCTCCATGCTCAATTCTTTTGAGCACTTGTTCACCCTTTCTCCTCTTCTTTATCTTAGGTCACCATACTGTTGCAACCTTCACTTTTTCTTAGCAATGGAAAAGGGGCTCAACTTCCCCTTTGACTAATACCAATTGAAAATATTTTCTGCTCTTATGCCAATTGCTACATTCAACCTCTTTACTGCAATGGCAATAGCATATGCTTCAACTGCTTTGTACCAATTAAAAAAATATCTAATGCTAGTTGAAGTGTCATTACATTCTCAGCACCAACCAGGTCTGATATCAATTATAGATATTATGATTCATGCTCTATACCAATTGATATCATATACTTGATCCCAATTGATGATATCATGACCTGATATCAATTATCATTCTGATACCAAATCTGAATGTGCTCAATTTATGCTATGTACCAAATGACATCCTAGACTGCACTGTATCAAGTATAACATTGATTTGATACCAATAGCATCTCCCCCTTAGACCTTGCTCCATTCTCCACTAGCTTCATTTCAGGGGCTCTGTACCAACTAACCTGTTCTAAACCGATATGTAATGGTTTAGTACCAATTTCAAAAAAAAGTATATAGAATAGTTTCCTTTTAGCCATAACTCATCTTCTTGTAGGCAAGAAGCATTTCTCTTAATAGAGCATCTACACCACTTTTTCTTCAATGACTGATACTAATGGTTGATATCAATTTTTGCAGCTGACTATCCACTTCTCTGCTGATGTTCTTACCCTCTGACGAGCATTTCAAAGAGCAAGAATGTGACCATACATCTGCAACAATCAAGTCGTTAGAAATTTGTAAAACATGTTTTACCTGACTTGATCTCTTTCTTCTCTTTCTAGGGATAAATAAGATTCCAATTAAACTCCCCTTAGACTCATGCCCCATCACTACAAATTAGTGATGTAAGGTAGAAGCAACCTCATAGAGTGTTGCCTGCCAATCTTTCTCTTTCCAGACCTTCTTTTCCTTTTCTCTATTTGACTAGCCTTCCTCTCAGGAATATGTGAACCATTGTTCACCTTGGGGGACATATTCCTTTTCTCACTATGTGCTTTTGGTATTACATGATTCATTTTACAATGTTTTGCAAAGCGACCAAAATTATGGCAGTTAAAACACATCACACCCATGTCTAAAATAGGAACAAGTGAATTTATATGCATATGTTTTATGCTCCTACTAGCTGTTGTTGTACACTCACACACTCTATGAACAAATTTATTACAAGTAAAACAATAGCCATAAAAACATGAGTACCTAGTCATAGAATTCCTTTGAGCAGGATGAGGTGGTCTTCTTTTCTTTGACATTATGGTATATCTCATCCTGTTAAGTCTTTCTGCATCAGCTCCCTTTGTATGCTGCTTCTTCCTCAATGTTTTAGGGATTGATTTCTTCATTTTCATATCTGCTACGGTCTTTGGTCCTTGGTGCATAATATTTCTTCTACAATAAACCTATCATATAGTTTTGCAAAAGTACTGGTAGAGGAAATCATTCCTTTCTCAACAATCTTAAATGCAACTTCTCTTCTAGAAGACTCGGCAACTAGCATTATTATCTCATAAGTAGTAAATATACCATGTAACTCATCTAGAGTGAGTTTATCAAATTCTATGCCTTCTTCAATGGAAAAAATTTTAGAAACATATTTAGTTGCCATAGACCTAAGAACCCTCAGCATAAAAAAATCCTCTTTCATTTCCACACCATATCCTCTAATAGCATTCACTATATCATCAAATCTCAAAAGATAATCTACAATTTTTTCTTCTTCAATCATCTGCAAGCTTTCAAATTTAGCTCTCAATATTTGTAGCTTTGCCAGCTTCACCTTGGAGTCTCCTTCATATATCTTATTCAGTCTTTACCAGACATTATAAGTAGTTTCACAATGCATGTCCTTGCTATGCACAAGATCAAACAAGTTGTTCATAATGGCAAACCAAGCTTTCTCATTATTCTCATAGTCCTTCTTTCCTAGAGCATCAGTAGGATGAGTAGTAGGAGGAACATATTTGTTCTTAACTAACATCCAAACATCAAGTCCAAGAGAACCTAAGTATCCTTTCATCTATGAGCTCCACTTAGCATAATTTGTTCCATCAAATCTAGATGTCTTGCTTGAACCTTCTTGACATGCCATTGTGTTCACCTATCCAGGATCTACCCAAGTTGATTAAGCTTCTCCTAGGGAACCCAGAGCTCTGATACAAATTGTTGGAACATAATCATCTACTAAGAGAGGGGTCAATTAGTAGATACCCAAAACTTTGGCTCTTAAAAACTTAATGCATATTAATTCCTTAACCACTTAATGTGTAGATACTAACATGAAGAGAGATAAATATGCATACACACAAAAGTATCACATAACACCATGTATATATGGAAAACCCGATATGGGAAAAACTACAGTGACCAAGGCTACTTAAGTGTACTACTCAAATCTAGTGTCATAAAAGAAATGTTTGTTACAATGTTTTAGGGATACAACCCAAGGAAGTATCAACTACCTAGTTTAGAAGCAACAACTTCAAGGATGCAACAACACCCTAATTTAGGAGCTACAACTCCAAGGATGCAACAACACCCTATTCTGAGCTACAACTTAGTATAATGAGGTAACCACCTTTGTAATAACAAAACACAAGTATGCATAAGACTTGGTTCTGCAAAACCTAATCATGCATCATTACATTCAGTATATTGTTGCAATTACTACAACTTACAATCTATTGTTGAAGCTACACTCTTAGTAACACACTCCTACTCTACACTCTCCTTTGCACATAGAATAATCATTGTTCTATCTTGCTACACTACACCTCTTTTCCTTTCTATAGTGTCTCACACATTTTCACTATACACTATATTCTACCCTTGCCTCTACTGCACACTCAACAATACATAACACTATTCAACACCTTGTGTACTTGCAGACTTCTCACACACACAACAGATACCACTCCTATGATGATTCTCAAATTTTATTGTTTTTCTTAACTCAATTGATCTTTAATCTCTCTCTCGATATTCTCACCACCATTCAAATCTCCTTGAATCTTCTGCTAGGGTTTCCTTAGCTTGCAAACTTCACCAGCAAGCTACTTGTACCTCGAGCTACATGCTATCATCCAGCTCATCATAAAGATATCTAATAAGGTTTATCAGATATCTTCATTGTCACTCTACCTCTACATCAAGCCAATTCCACATTTAATTTGATTGCATATAATTTTCCTTCATTCCCTTCCTATCAAACTGAGAATCTGATATGCATTAAATGTGCTCTCTTGTCTTATTCCATCTGATTTGATCTTGATCATATCTGTAATCTATATTGTCACCTTTAAGTTCAAATCTTCATTCAATTTTTCACTTGGTGTAGCTAGACCAATAAATTCCTTCTCTTAATTTGATTATCAGTCAAGAACCCTTGTTCACACTATCGAGCAGTTATAGATCTCTGCTTTTGAATTTTGGTCATTAATCATCTCTTTTCATGCCTTGATCTTGTGATCCTCGTTCATTTCTATGTCTTTAAATCCTAACCATTGGATAAGCAGTCATTCAAATATCCTTTTTCGATCTAAGGAGTATTCACCATAGAACACCATCGTTAAAGTCTCACCTTGATCAAGTGTTGTTTTACAACAAGGATGCAAAACAATGAATCATCGATCACCAAATGTCATCATGTTATTCACTTTCACCATGCATGTCATCAGTCAATGTTTTATCTCTTTCATTATCTCCACCATCAGGTTGTCAAGGAGACTTCCATCCAAGTCCCACTAAAAGGTATTTTTCATGTTGATGAATCTTAACTTGATTATTTCTCTATCAAGGAGACATCCATTATAGTCTCATCGATGCCTACCATTCTCTTCGATCTACATGTTGCTCATCATATGCAGGGTCTATCGATTTCCACACAATTCACAACAAGGATGTGAGTTTTCCATCGATCTTGTCAGTACCTTTAAATCACCACCATCAAATTAACATTCTTCATATTTGCATTGTCGATCTTGTCCATCCATTGACTATCGCCTTATGACCATCATGCATCATTACATCGAAGAGACTTGCTAACTCCTCTCTTTGATATAATGATCTCACTTCAACATTTACATAGGCTCACATGTCATCTATCCTCCATGTCATCGCCACCTAATTCACAAAAATGATGCAAATTATCATATTGAGCAATCATTGGTCACCATCTATCAACATACATCACCATCCAACACCATCACCTTCTTATCAGGTCCCACTTAGTAATCTCCATGTATCACTATGTCGAGGAGACTTGCTTCACAGTTCTATCGATACACCAAAGTCACATTGATGAAATTACAATGAGCTATCGAAGAGACATTCAATCCACTCTCATTGATATGGCATTGTCACACTGATACCATTTGCTACTACAAACAAGTGGTCCCCAAACCATCGTGTCACCACATGTCACTGACCATTTTCACTTTCTACCACGTGTCATCCTAAAATTCACTCTTTAATTATACCATCAATGCAAGTCAACCATGTTGGGTCCCACAGTCAGCATCATACTATCTTATTTCCATGTCGAAGAGACATCCTTTAAAGTTCTACCGACACCACTTTATCTCACCGATGGGAAGGTCATCAAATTGTTGAAGAGACAATCATGAAACTCCCTCTGAACTACATCTCCCTCTGATCAAGCACATATCAGAATATTGAAGAGACATCTAAAGAGGTCTCACCAATGACAATTAGTCACGTCGATGAAGACTCTTGATGATGTCACCTGTCCACCTCATCGCCATGTCACTATATCATAATCCACAACAAGGATGTGGATCATCGTTTATCTAGTCTCATCATGCCATGTGTTATCTTCACCAATACTATCTCCCACGTCATCATGACTGGGTCCCACTCGACCATTTCCTTCACATCACCATATTAGAGAGACATTAGAAAAGGTCTCACCAATGCCATATAGTCTCATTGATAATGCTTCCATACTCCTTATTGCTCCGTCAAAGAGACATCTCCCACACTCCTATCGACACATTAATGTCTCAATGACAAGATGATCATCAGCCCATCAAAGAGACATCTACCATTCTCTCACCAACCATGCACTATCACATCGATAAAGCTTAACCTTATTTCTACATCGCCATGTTGAGGATACAAATAGAACTATCTTGCCAAAACTTCATTATCACTCTGATCACTTCACAACAAGGATGTGAGGTGAGAGATCACCACATCGAAGGGACCGATAAAACATTCACACTGAAAACACAATATCACCTCCATGTCATCCTTAGACCTCGTCAACCAGTTGCCAAGATGTGAGGGGCCAGTCACAGGTTGAACATAATGGGCTTAAGTCATTACTTAAGCTACCTGCAACTACCAAACACAAGTCACAATCTAAATAGAACATTTGTGAGGATTCCATGACTATAAACATATTTAGCATTTAACTGTAAACCCCAAAATCACCTAAGAGCATACTTAAATCCATTCTAAGTGAAACCTTCATTTTTTGGACTTGCAAAGCACATCAAGAATGCTCTCAAACATCCCACATTGAATCTACCACCTAATTTTCCATTAGATCCATTGCTCCCACATTTATCCTTTGTCATCATGCCAACAATCTCCTTTGCATGATTTGCACCTTTGACATCAATGACAACATTATGTGCTTCTACACAGGATTAGTACACTTCTCCTCTAATCCCCTTTTGATACCAATGACAACACAGTCCAACACCATCATGATAGAAACCAATAATTTTGAAATAAATCACACCAATGAAGCTTAAGTTCTCTTAAAATTTTATTGTAACTTACTAGGACCAAAATACAACTTACCCAAAAAAAACTCCAAGAAATTAGTAGATTTGGAGCCTTGAGAGTGATTTTTTTAGAAACCCTATTTTTTCAATAACTCTCTTATTTATGCTTCAATTCCTCCAAATTTTGGATTTTAGGCTCCTCTATTATTTATTCAAAAATCCACTAAAAATCAGGTTCTAATTCAACATGATTTGAGAGATATGCACCTTTCAAAAAATTGTGAAGAAACCCTAATTCTACAATAATTCACTCAATTGTGCTCCAATTCCTCTGAAATATGGACTACATCATTATTATAGTCTTAACAAACCTTTTAAAATCTAAATAAAAATTCACCAAAATATGAACGATATGCTCTTCCCAAAATTGCTTCCAATATTGAGAAAATGCCTTGCCTCTATGATGCCAAGATCATGCTCTGATACCACTTGTAATGAAATAACTTGCACAATAGAATTAGATGAAATGAAATATTCTACAAATACATGATAATAACTAAGAATAACAAACCAATTCAAGGGTGAAAACCTCCAAATATCTCCAATGAGAACATAATTCATAATATGATGATGAAATAAGACTCACAACCTCCTATATATACATATTTATGCCCAAGATATCACCTAGGCCAACTTAGACAACCCTATATAAGCCCTAGGCCGACCTAGCTAAATAATAATATAATAATGATAACATGACTTAATTAGGAGTTAAGATAGTCATAAGTTGACTATTCATAACTTGATGTACACTAATATTAAGGGTGAAGCATTTTAAAATCTAGAAAGAATATTGCATGTGTGTGAGGTAAAATGTGCAAGTGAATAACAAAATCACACAAGCAATGAGATATTATATTAGAGAAATTGAATAGAAAATTGAACCGAATTGAAACAAAACCAATTCCCTAAATTCGTCCCATTGTTTCCTATCTCCAAGGATTCATGAAATCATAATGGATCTCATATTGTATATGCACATATGACCTTTTAGAATGAAAACCTGATAAAAAAAATGCTAGGAAATGCAAGAAATCTATCCCTACATGTTTGATAACCTATATGATTTGCTGTGTGATGTGATAAAGATATGATACTAAATTTTGTGATGCAAATGTTGTATAAAAAATACTATGATAATGGAAATGTAGCTAATAAAGAAGCCATGATTGTGAAATAATATGCTTCTAAAATGCTAATTGCTAAATGCTCAAATGATCTAAATGCTCAAAGTGCTCTAATGTAATTTCTGCAGAGTAAGATTGCTCAAAGATGGGATATGAAATGTTGTAGAATGAGGCTGCATTTATAGATTTTCCAAGGCATATTGTGATGTGGAATCAACCAACGGTTGGGATTTTAGTTGGAAAGTTCGAGGGTGGAGGATGAAGAAGTTAGAGGGAATCATGGAGAGTGTTCCCTTTAATAGAACACTTTTCCAAGTGTGAGAGAGAATAAATGGAGAAAGAGAGCCAAGTGTCCAAGGTTGTTTCAAAATTTGTTGAGGAAAAAGCCCATTTAAATATTAAAGATATTTAAATTCATGAGACAATTGATGAGGTGGCAAGAGGAAAAGTTGTAGACATGTGACTAAATTTAAATTTGGAATTATTCAAATTTACTAAGAAGATATTTAATTAAATAAAAAAAACTATTGGAATTTGTTTATTCAATTAAGATTAGAAGAATGTGATTTAAGATGGAAGAATTAGAAAATGTGAACTATATAAATAAATTTAGAATTTATTTATAAGTAGATGAAATAAGAGGTTTATTAATTAAATACCTTGTATTTAATTAATTTATTATCCTGACTGATTTTAGGTTTATACAACATGCACTAGCATGTGTCAGGGTTGACATCATTTAATATAATTTTAATGTAATTTATTAGGTGTTGACATCATTTTTTAGTGAATCACTAGCAAATACTTTGGTGCAACCTGTGAGTCATTTTCCTTGCTCTTCACCATCACTATGTGATCGTTTTGTCACCTCCTTGTGTGGCCATACCCCTCCCCAACCTCCACCCATGGTCATATGGGTGACTAGTGTCTAGTTGCGTACACCACCTCCAATGCCTAGTGGGTGGTCGCCCAAGCAACTAGGGGCTATTATTTTAAGCCCTTAACTTGAATTTTAAGGTAGATTGGACAAATTTAATGAAGTCGGGTGTATCTTTGACATCTACTATCCAATTTTAGCAAACCATATATCTTTAGAAAGGAAATTCTGAGAAATTTCTAGTGGTATTGGTTTTTCTTCTTGATTCTACCATTGGTTCATTTTATTAGCCATCAAATTCATATCTAGTTGTTTATGCTTTTGAGGTCATAACTTGAGAATCTAGAGTCTATTCTTGTAAATGAATAAGAACTAAAAAGATGATCTAATACTTTACAAAGATTTGTAATTTTTAAAAAAATATTTACCATGTACATAAAGATAAAAAATAAAGTGAACATAGAAAACATCAAAAATATTCAATTGAACATCTTATTCCACACAATTACCACACCTAAAAAGCTCATATGAACATATTTATTATCTCTAGAAGGTTTTATGGTTCACATTGGATGAAACTCTGCTAGAATTGACTCATCAATTTGAGATTCTTCAACATAAGAAATAGATGGATGGGGAAATGAGATTAATTTCATTATGTTTCAAATAGTTTCTAATTTCATATTGATTCTTGCACCACACCTAGGTATATGTGGGAAAAATATAGAGATATTTTTGGTACTATTAATGAGTTATGGGCACTTAAGATTGAAGTACAATTGACTTGACTAGTACTTGGTGAAACTAAAGTCACTTAGGTCGCTATTATCACATGAAATTGGACCTTGCCAAATACAAGGTTCAACATTCCAATGACACAATGGAAATGGCCTCAAGGTGTGGGACCTTGTGCGGTGAGATCAAATCTCTAGAAAAGGCTGACTTCCTCTTCAAAACTATATGTGACAATACTAGTCCAACCCAACATTGGAAAACTCTACACTAACCCTAGACTACAAACTATAGGAGGAAAAGGGAGGAGGATGCTAAAAAGGGAAAGTGGTGATGCACCTAGCTTTAAATTCTTTCTTCCTACTTTCTATTGCATAAGGCATCAACAAAACCATTAGTGAAAATCACACAATTCTCTATTTCACTATATCTATAAGAAAAAAATGAAGGGGCTAGGAGTTTGAAAGACCAAAGGGCTAGATATTACGCACAATCAACACTTATAGCCAGTTAGCACAAAAAATAAACCTATAAAATTAGTGAAATTTCATGCATGCATAGAGGCACCAAGTGTTACACAAGATATAAGCATTGAGAAGAGGCAAACTATTGACTAATTTATTAACACATAGGAATGAAAGCCAATCTTATAGTTGCAAAAAATGTGAAATACATAGTCTACAAGAGAAAACTTGGGTAGAACCCAAATGAAGAACTCTTTGGAATGATTAAAATTTTTTATTTGAAAGCGCAAGCATAACTGAAAACCACCAACCAAATCCTAACCCTAACTTGGGTTAGCAGGGTCCGATCAGGGAAGACTGGGGAGATATATCCATGAAATATGTGCTAGAGAGGAGCCCTAGAAGTGTAAAGATTTTCATGCCATACCTCCACAATAATTGTTGTACCAAAAATCCCTCCAAAATTCCTTAGTGAAATCAATAATCTGGGCATGGAGAAGTCATAATCTGTAATAACTGAGCATGGGCACCAATAAGATCATTTGAAAAAGTCAAGGAGAAGCAATAAATGATGTCCTTGAAGCCCCAAAATTGAACAAGAAGGAGAGAAGGCCGTTGGATTTTTAATGGCATTGACCCCAAAAACATGCCAAATTTGTGGGAAGGTCTGGGCATCAAGCTTGAAATAATTCCTTTACTATGCATTAAATGATCTAAAGGGATGAAAAAGGAAACCTTGTCGAAGATTGGGAAACAGGCCTGCTTCATACTTTATGCTTTATATTGGCATCACATTGTTGGGGATCGGGCTTCAGGAATTCATCATACCAAATACTAGAAGGAGGAAGTGAGAAAATAGAAAGAGTGAACCACAAATTCTGAAAAGATCACCTTTTTCAAGCTTTGGAGGTCGAGAAGGAGGCTTACGCCTTATCACAGAGATGAAAAAAGGGTAAAAAGAAAGATCAAAGGTCAAAGTATGAAGGAAGCCATCAGAGGTCGAAGAGAAGAGTTACCTCTTACTGAATAAAGGTAGGAGGTAAAGGATAAGGCCAAAACCCAAAGTCTGAAAACTCAACACAGTCAAATTTTCAAAGGGAGTGAAAGAGAAGAGGAAGAAAGGTGGAAGATGAAAGTCTAATGCCCAAAAGGAAAAGATGATATTTCAAGGATTGGAGATTAGGAGGAAGGCTTAAAACCTAAACTAACAGATGGAAAGAGATAGAGGGAAGCCTGATCACTAAAGTTCGAAAAGACAAGACTTAAGAAAATCTGAAAATATTTTGATTGGGCTTCAAAGGTTGGGCGAGAGGCTTACACCTTACAAAGAGAGAGTAATAAGACTTAAAAGGTAATGTCAAAGGCCGATACTTGAAGATATTTAGAAAGAAAAAGGAAGAAGATGGAAGAGGTAAGAGGGAAGCTTGAACCATGAAGTCTGAATAGTCAATACTTAGACAAATCTTGAAAAGCCTTTTCCAGACTTCGGTGATTAGAGGTAAGGCTTGAGTCTTACCAAAGTGAAGTGGTAAGGGTTAAAGGGTAAGGATTAAGGCCGAAACTAAAACATAGCAGAAAATAGAAGGATCAGGAGTGATGAAGAGTGTTGATGGTGTTTTCTGCACAGCAACAACTCAGACAGAATGTAATATCCTATCTCTCTTGAAAGGTAATCCTCAACAATAAATTATTGAAAGATCATCCCAAGGTCTCTCGGGTGCCAGGTCATGACAATGCATAAACAACTCAGATAATATGTGAAAATGCTAGTAATCACAATCGGACCTTACTACAAGTAGACTGTATCTTTCCAATTTATCAAATCTTGTAATATGATGATCTTAGATCCTAAGTCTAACCAAATGATAAAGAAATAGCAAAAGATAAGGGTGCAAAGATATAATGAGATCTAAACTATTTCTAGGATGAACAATGCAAATGATAGATATCTGGAATGGACCAATCTCAAATAACCAATTCTTGCTTAACCCACAATGCAATATCACAAGAACGATGCAATCTTCTGAGGTATATAGATTTTCAAATCATAGACATTCATCCACAATCGAACTAAGCACAGATAGATGTATGGTCCAGGTTGACTTCACCAGCCTGCTACAATCAGATAGTTATTGGGAGTATAGACTAGAGATTGCTACAGACATTCCAAATATCAAATCATGAACATTATTCACTGAACTAATCTAATTCTAAATCTAACACTAAATCTTAGATCTTTAAGCAATTTCAAAGATGGAACAACAGGAACCATGCAAGATAAACCAATACAAAGAATTCACCAGAGAAACCATAATGCCTTCAATTGTATTAGATCACCAAGATGCAGCAACAATTCCACTATTTTGTTACAATATTTGCTTCAAGAAATAACTACTATAAAATGCTCTAACTCCTTTTTAATCTAGCTGGTATCTATTATCCTTCTAACTGACTCTCTCCCTCACCAGCCTTACAATGAGGCAGGAATGTCCTTTTATAGAGAATCCTTAGAACATGTCGGCCCAGCCAAACATTTACAAAATAAATTAGCCAAAACAAGTCGGCCTTAGGAGTTTCAACATAAGGCACACATTAAATTCTGATACATCATCAAGGTCGGCCCAAACACATTCCTCAATGTAGCCCGGATCAACACATGCCCTATAATAATAGGGAAGCACAAATCTCAAAATGGGCTTTAAATACTGCCTCCCTTATCCTTATTCTGATCCAATGATCCATGAACCCTCAAAAATACTTTATCCAGCTCAGTGACAGGTGGCAAAGGAAAAATCTTGAGCTGACATTTGATGGAGCCAATCTCTTCTTTTGACTGTTTAACAATTTTATCCCAATTATCTTTGTGTGCCTGGTACTTATCCATCACAGCCAAGTAAGTTGCTGCATCATCCAATTGGTGCCCTGTTATTACATTTTCAGAATCCAGAGCATAAACATCATGCCACCATTCTCTCAATTGTTCTAGGCTCAGATACTTAGGAGCAATCTTCCTCCTGCCAGTCACTATCTCAAAGAATGCAATACATCCATCATAGACTCCAGTCAGATCACCATCTATCTACTTATTTCATTTGTGGATCTTCCTAATGGCCTTTTGCCGAATTTGCAAAGCCTCGAACCATTCCCAAGGCTCATTAAGTCTAGATGAAGGAAGGATTCCATCTGCAGACAACTGATCTTTACCATACTCCATAATCACTTTAGATTTCTGCAATAGAAGGTCAATATCCTCCTTGTCTTGAGATAAAACATGTTCTAACAAGTCCTTGGCTCTTACTGCATCCTTTCCAGTTGAAAGGATTTCCTTTATTGCATCATCTCCTTTCACTTGTACATCTTTCAACCAATCCATTACAGTTTGGGTAGAAGCCTTCATCCTTTCAATTTCAAAAATAGTTTCCTTAGGCAAGAAACCAGTAACAACAGAAGAAGATGGGTGAAGAGATTGCAAAGGCTTCATTAAGTCCTCTAGACACTTCTTAAGCCTCTCATTTTCCCTTTTAAGCTCATATTTGGACTATGTTTCTTTCCTTAATCTTCCAATTATTACTACACTGGACCCTTCATACTCTTCAATATCTTGCTCTACAGAACCTGGTCCAAGATTAATGGTCTGCACATTATAATCTTTTCCAGTGACCTCATCTTTACTTTTATCCGCAGCAGGGGTGGCAATGTGGATAACCCTGTTACTTGCTTCATCTCTTTCTATCCTCGAAACTACCTTGGCCATCTTCTTCTTCTTACCTTTACCAATCTTAGCCAACATCTCATCCCAATTGAGGGGGGTGTCCCAACAATAACCTGTTTCTTTCTTGTAATCTCCTTTTCCAACCAATCCGGGACAACAGGATCCACCCGGATTTCATCTGTCTTTACCTCTTCATGTTGTTCTGTTGTTTCATCTTTTCTTTTCTCAGGGGACTGATCACCTTGGTTACCCAATTCAGGCTCTACTTCTTGCAAAGGTGATGGGGTTCTAATAGGGGCATTCTCCTTCTCAGGTGATCCATTACCTTTGCTGCTTGCCAGAGAATCCTCATATTGCACTAGTGGAGAAGGGTGCCTTTCTACATCTTCAACCTCAAGTTCATCTACTGCACCAAAGAGTTATCCTTCCTTGAATGGTTCTGTCTCTCCACTAGTCTCTTGCTCTTGAAGGGTCACCTGCTCAGGTACACTTGGTGAAGGGGAAGTAGCCTTTTGTTGCTCCACAGTGGAAGCCACTGGAAGAGGGTTTGCTTTCTGTAGGGTCTCCTTGGGAGATGGAGTCCTTGATCTCCTTGAGTAAACTCTGGTTTTCTCTCCTGAGCTTTCCACATCAACCACTGGAGGGTTTGTCTCATCCTTGGAAGTTTCTTGACCTTTTCTCTTTGAAACCCTAGTTGTCCTTGTCTTCTTTGGCTGTGGAGGAGCGTCTTCTTCTTCTGCTTTCTCAAATTCCTCCTCTTCAGAAGACTTGCCTATTTTCAAAGTTCGGCTTCTCTTCTTTCCCTTTGGTTTCCTTTTCTATTTTGGCTCACTTTCCTTAGGGCCTCTGATTTTGATCTTGAAAGGTGAGCCTCCTTTAGTTTTTCCTTTGGAATCATCCTCTCTGGACTCCTCTGAGGTGGAAAGAGGATTTAGATTTCCCATTAAATTGAAGGTACAAGGTACCTTCTCACTCTCCAGTTCCCAAACTTTGTGCTTCAACCATGATTTGGTAAACTTCATGACAAGGGCCATTAGGTCTTCCAACTCAGTTACCTCATTTTTAGCGCAATTTACCTCTCCAATTGATCTATCCTTGACCGACTCATATGCATGATCTTGCACCAGATTGTTGTCATTCTCCAACTGGTCAGGGATCAACTTGACATTGTACAGTCTGATCACATCAACTGGAAGCCTAGAGTATATTTTCTTCCTCACCTCAAAGTCATCTTTAATGTTTTCCCAGTAATCTTCTATGTCATCCTTATGATGGTATTCTTTGGTGGCCTTCTTCTATGCTTCTCTAGTGATATCAAAGTTTGTCCTTTTAGAGTGGAAAGAGAAACCATAAGCAGCCAATTCATCCCCTAATGCATGAGCTGATTGAATTGAAGGACATACCTCACTTATGCCAATTCTCAGAGGGAAATCTCCACCAAACCCTGTCTTATGCTTTTCCTTTTTAACAACAACATCAAACTCACATATCTATCTTATAACCTCCAAAAGCACAATGTGGTCAGTAGGATACCTGGGCAACCTGTATGGAGCAATCTGACATCCATCAATTATGATGTAGGAAAAGGTGGGAAACTGTATGAACCAAGCTCCATATTTCTTTATTAGCTCCTTGGCTCCATTAGATATTCTTACATGCTCTGCATTGTGAATGCATCATTTGCCCTTCTAAAATCCTGATGTCCAAATTGCAATTCTAGGTATATGTCATAGACTATATCTTGTCCAAATGTCCCTTTTGGATTCAAACCCCTGTATGGGTAGAATCTATCCAACACATATATCACATAGGAGGACATAGTGAACCTTTTTGTTTCTAGCACATCTCTCATTTTTCTATCAATCATTGCACTGATGAGTCCTGCCCAATGGTAATTAATACATTGCTCAATTTTGCTGATCACATGGACCATCCAACTTTCCAACACTCCAGCACCCTTTAAATCGGCCACTCTGCTCAATAATGTGATTGCATCATATATGTCTGATTTGAATTTGATCCTATGTAATTGCTTGGGCAGTTTGGAGTAGTGAGATTTTGGTTTCTCCAACCAAGAATTGATCATCTGCTGGGCTTTGGTGGGCTCATCCTCATAGTAAGTTCTGGCCAAGTCTAGATCTAGGGCACACACACATTGCAAGTCTAGCATATCGAATGCTTGGGCAATAGAAACTGGATTGAAGTTTGCCAAGACTCTTCCTTCGGTGCTCACGACCCTCTATGTGTCAAAATCATATTGCCGTGCACATTCTAGTATCAATTCATAGCACTAGATTGCAGGAGGGAATCCTACCACATGGACCAATCCAGACTTCATCATCCCCTTGGTCAAGGCCGTTACATCTTTCTGAGCTATTCTTACCTTGAATTCCTCATATCTCCATGCCCCTACATTGGTGTCAGAGACCTCAGACCACACATAAGCTATTTTGCTATCAGGCAGCTAGCTCTTGGTATCCAATCTTAATCTTTCCACCTTTGTAACCGAGGACCCTTCAGTATCACCCTTGGACTTTCTTGCAGTAGCCTTGCTTGATTCAGCTTGCATTCACAAAAGGAACCTCATGAGCACCCAATTATCATACATATTCCAATAAGAGGATTAGCATAAAACCACATAAAGCAATTAAGATCCATCACAAATCACCAATCTTTGAAAATCCAGAAAAACGAAGCAATCCAGGAAAATGAGGTAACCCGGGAAAATCCAGTCAAGGCAGAATTCAGAGAAATCCGACCCAGACAGACTCCTGCTACCAAGACATCATTCGCCAAATAAGTCATTAGTACAGACAAAAAGTTATGTAATTATCATGAAATTCATCTATTAGCAGCAAGAAATCATCATTTAGCACTTACTCCATTACCCCTAACATCGAAAATCGGAAAGGAATGAAACCAGGCAGGAAATTGGAAAAAATCCGGATAGGCCGGATTTCCACGGACCGCTTGAAATTCTGGGACTTATCATACTCCGTGGATTTGGCAGAAACCAGGAAAATCTGGGTGCACAGAAATTCCGCGGACACCTCGAAAACCCGACAATCGTTAACGCGTGAACCATCAATCAGATGATCATGCAAACTTCCCTATTTGGATTCCAATGGTCTCAAAATTGATGCCAATAAGCAAAACTTCAAATGCACATGAATTTGAATTTCCAAAACCCACAAATGACTGATCCTCATGGCGAAACAATGATGCCCTAAATCTAATGACCAGACCTCCACCATGAAAGCTAGGGTAAGCTCAAAATTTCAAACACTATCCTTGAAATGATCAATCTAAAGCACACCGAGATTTCTCAAGGTATGATCAGGTTTAAGCTAGGCACAAGATATGCAAATCGAGGTAAGTCCATCGAACCTAGCAAATTCGGGCAATTGCACCGAAACCCTAACCTCCACAAAATACAACAAATCATGTGTCTAGAAGGCAACATCCTACCCAGAACACCCAACCACATCGATACACCTGACATTCAATTGGTAAACAAAAGGATGCATAGTGCGGATGACAAAATCTTGTGAAGAGGTAGGTCAAACCCTAGTTCGATAAATACAAAATCATAAAACAAGCAAAGGCTGACCCGAAATGACTACCAACCAACTCGAAAGAATCAATCTAAGTGCAAACAAGAGGAGGGGCCAACAACGACTTACCATGGACCGATTTGGATGAAGCTCAAACTCGAAGGAGTGACCGCGAAACAGTGTGCCCCAATAATGAAAAACTCAACCAACGCTCAAGCAACCCATACACTAGCGGCTCGAATTCAACAATCAAAGCTTCAAATGAAGAATCTCAAACTTTCAGAGCAAATAGCAAGTGAATAATGAAATCAAAATGATGCCCAAAAGGCCTTAAATCCATCTGCACCCATGCCAGAGAAGACGTACTTTAAGCATTAATGTGCGATAAGACATACTGACGAAATCTAGAAACCCAAGCCCATAACGGAATTTCAGAAAAAACTAAGCCAAACGGATAATCTGAATGAGCACAAATTCCGCAGATATGGCAGAAACCGGGGTTTTAACGAAGTTCGGGACTTTAACAAAGTTCGGGAAAATCCGCCCGAGCCGGAAAATCCCGGGTTCAAGTAGAAACCCGGACTTCAGAAATTCACTCATAACCAGACAGAGGACCAAGACCCAGGGAAATCCGACTGAGCCAGAAAATCCCGGACCCAGGTCAAAACCCAGATTTTCATTAAAATCCAAATTTAACTAATTCAAGCCTCAAGGCAAGACCAAAGTCAGCAAGACCAACATCTCAAGACCTCGAAAAGACAAATCCAGTAAAACCAAAGGTCAAAAGACATCATGAAAAGAGGGTCCCTACTCTAAGTGGGGCGTGTGTATAGAACTGCACAACAAAGAGGCATGCGAGTAGAGAGGTAAGTGAAAGTTGGAAACTTAGGACTTAGCCATTTTTGGGACCCTTCAAGGAGGATTCATGTAAGATGGCCCATATTGCATCTCTTAGATTGCTTATCAATGTTGGGTCATCTAAGGGTGGCATGAAATGACAATAATAACTTTTGTAAGGTTTTGAATGTAATAAAATTGATAAATAATGTATTTTCCTAATATTTTCTAAGCTTTGAGGGTCATTTTAGGTATTCTATTCCACATTTTACTCTATTATGGATGCATTGGATTATGCTTTTACTATGCCTTCCTTTGAGGTATTTTGAGAGTGTTCGACATGGGAATGAGCTAAGTTATTTCAATTGAATGCTCTTTCTAGTTAAAAGCCAAGCATTGATAGCATAATCATCTAAGGTAAAATAAAAGAATAAATAGAAGCCTAAGATAGATAATTCACCAAGTAGTGAGAGTTCCTCCAAGAAAAATCAAAATTTGGAATAGAAAAGTCAATCGTCTCCTAAGCATGATAAATCTTCTAAGTCTAGTGAGTCTTCCTCCAAGACAAAGAAGAGATTAGGAGAACATTACATCTTTTATGGTCGAGAGGGACATACAATCACCAAATAATGGAAGAGATTAGAGGCTTTAGAGGAAGTGATGCAATAACATAAATTTTCAACCTTTAAGTCTTCTTCCCCTTATACATACAAATGTCATGCTCTTTTTGCATGGGCCTTATCTTCAATATCTAGTTGGATGCTTGACTCTAGAGCTTCCCATCGCATGACACATACCTATGATTTTTTCACAACTCTTTCACATTGTAGCACTTCATATATTTTAGTTGGAGATTCTACACAACTCTCATTTTTAGGCTTAGGTACTATTTTTCTTGAGTTGGTTTTGGTTTTCTTTAAGATGTTCTTGTTATTCTTGATATTTCAATGAATCTTTCAATGTATAAGATTTTGTCACTCTAGAAAAGGCAGAACTATTAGGAAAAGGTGTGTTATACACCTTGTATAATGTTTATAATGTATTTATTTATTTATTATATGGTGTACCTAGGGAATCTAGGGGTATGTGCATCACAAGGGTCTAACATTCTTGGGGCCACTTTATGTGTTGTATGCAACATTGGGACATAATTTAAGTTGTAAAAATGTATTTATTTAATATTGGAGAAATTAGTTTAAATAAAGTACCCAATATTAAATTTGGGGACATGGTTTTGTAATCTCATAGTATTAGATAAATGGTTTTATGTAATACCACTTGGTGGTTTTGTGGGAGCTTGTTTCTATAAAACCAACCACATGGGTAGTTGTTTGAGTTTGGATAGTTGTCTTTTTGGCTAAGGGGTTGAGGTTAGCTCTTGTTAGCATTTGTGAGGGTTTGAAGAATGGCATGGTATGTTTGCTACATGCTTGTTCGCATGGCTTGGATAGGGCTTTATGCTTCAAAGGTGTTCATGGAGAACTTTGAAGATGTATTATAATGTTTATTGTTAATAATACATGAGTGATGGATGCTTTTGGAGGCTAGGTTTTTCCCTCTAGAGGGTTTTCCCAGGGTATATCTTGTGTCACATTTGATGGTATTTCACCTATTCCTTTGCATATGGATTATGAATACTTGTTTGCATAGATTTATCTATTTGGGTTATGTGGAAATTATCTTGGGTGGATGCATATTTTCTTTCATTAGGTATTAGAGCCATGGTTGTGGTTGAATAACCCTAGGTTGAGAAAATATTGTTTGAGTTTGAAGCTATGGTATTGCATAAGAGAATGAAATAAATGGAAAGATGTGAGGGTTTTGTAGGTTGTTCATTATAGATCTGAGGGTTTTGGGTTTGTTGTTATGATGGGTTATTTGCAGATTTGGGGTGTGAAAAATGTTGGGTCAAAAGGGTTTCTTGGTTGCACATTCAAATGAGGGTTTTATGGGGGAAATGTTGTAGATCACCTCTTGAGACAAAATAGACCTCATGGTTGGATCCGAGTTGGCTAAGAGATGGAAAATAATATATAACTCGACCTATTTTGGATAATTTTAAAAAAATGTAATTTTTTTTGGCAATACAGTCGTACGACCGTAAGATCGTCGATCTCAATCCGTAGAAAAAAATATTAATTTTTTTTATCCCATTGGCACTTTATTTTTCCCATAAATGATTTAAAAATAATAAAAAATATAAATGGGGGGTGGGGGGATCCATAGACACCCCTATGACCTCTATTGCAGGGTACCTGATAGCACCATTGTCACTTGTACTGATAGTGTTGCAAGAATGATGGTGTTGTCATTGATGCCAACAAGAAGTCTACTGATTGGTGTTCTCATTGATGTCAACTATGGGATGAAGATGTTGAGGATATTGAGAAAATTGTGGAAAAGAAGAAAGTAAGGTTGTACATGTGTAGTTGAGACCTTGAGAAAGTGTTGTGAGTACATGGAGCTATTCTTTTGTTGCAGAGTCTAAAGATGAGTTGGAATGAATTAATGAGTTGAGCTAATGTCTTTGGTACTTTGTTTCCAAGTGTTTTTAAGAAAATTTAATAAACAGAGTAAACTATGTTGTGCAAATGTTAATAGTGTGCTCCAATATTGTGCTTCATGTTCTTTCAGTGTTGATGCTATGCTTGTGTGGATCTTATAGGTTACTCAAGGGTTTCAAAGGTTGCTATATTCAAAATTTGGGTTTCTAGATCATTGTACAGTGCGAGCTATTTTCACCAATGTGTGAAATATTTGTTTAGAGATGTTTATTGTGGTATTAGAGAAATTTATTTGCTTCGTGTTTCTTCATTATCTGGTTTCAAGTTGTGCATATTCGGGTAGTTGCTTATAATGATTTTATATTTTTGTATTCAAGTTTTTACTTGATTTGGTGTAGTATAGTGTGAGTTTCATTTATCAGTATACAATTAAGGGTTATTAGTTGTTGAGTTAAATTATTTGTTGATGCGAGCCTGGATGAAGTGTTTGATGAATGTTAAGTGGTTTGTGGATTATTTTGGATTGATTTCAAGTGGATTATGATGTCTGGAACTTTCGGGTTGGTTTAAGGAAGCGTGCACTTAATGATTATGGTGTTTTGCATGGGTGTTGGTTGACCTTGTTTTTAACACTACATGTGAGGCGTGTGGAAGCGTTTTGAAGTATGTTGAGATCTATTTGGGTCTAAATTAAGGATTTATGTAGGTCACCTTTTGTTCCTATCCACTGTGAGAATGTTTAGGTGTCAACCTATTTTGAATTTGAATGTATAATAGCTAGCAACCAACATTGGAGAAATTTTTTGAGGTAGAATATGATATAAATATGTATGGTGTTGATGCAAGAGGATAGACGAAAGATTAAGAAGAAAGATAGATGTAATATTGATGTGAGTAATGTGAGTGATGTGTGTGATATGAAATTGAGCAGAACAGTGCTAACTTCATGTCAATGTTCCTAAAGGCAGTGAGCTAAAGGCATCTGAAATATTTCATGTGTGACTACGAAAGTGTGAGAAATTGTGGTGGAATCCTTGTTGCATTGAGAAGAATTTTCTCTATGTAACATTTTTCTTCTATCTTCTTTTGTTCTTTCTATGGAAGTGAGCCCTAGCTGTGAGCCTTTTGGACATTGTGTCCTATTCTAGCAGCAATCCCCTTTGTATCAATTTTTCTATTACTTATATTGTGAGGTAATCCTCTCCATGGTTTTTCTCTCATTTAGTTTTCCACGTAAATCTGGTGTTCTCTTGTGCATGGTGTTGTGATTTTTAATTTTTGTTATTTGCATTTCATGTTTAATCAAACTAACACAATAAGGGTTTAATGAATGCTTGTGGATTTGATTACTGTTGAGGGTTTTAAAGGTTTAATTTGCTACAACTGATTCACCCCCCTTTCAATTGTCTTGTTCATTTCAACAATTGGTATCAGAGCGAGGATCTTTGAAGAAGAGCTTAACCGCTTGAGGTAGATTTGAGATGGTAAACAAGATTCCTTTGGAATATCCTAGATTCGATGGCTTAAATTATGCATTTTGGAAGAAAGATGGAAGGATATTTGTCTACTCATAGATATGAGATTGAGAAGGCTTATCAAACTGCATACACTTCACCTCTAAATGGTTCGAGTACAAGTGCAAAAATCAAGGTGCATGAGATCAGTGCTAAGGCAAGGTACATTATTGCGAATAGTCTTTTAAATATTGAATTAGTTAAAATCATGAGTTTAAAGACTGCTAAAGAAGTTTGGGATAAGCTAGAAAGCATTTATGAAGGAGATCTAAAGGCCAAACAAGAAAAATTGTAGAATTTAAAGATACAATTGGAAATGATGCATATGTCTAAAGATGAAACAATTAAAGGCTACATAAGAGAGTTGATGAGTTGGTAAGTGTTATGAGAGGTCTTGGTGCAATAGTTAAAGAATCTAAAGTAATTCTTTTTAAATTTCTTTAGAAAATTCCTTACACAGCCTCATTTCCACAAAAGATAATATCATCCACATATACAACTACTATTAGGATTTTTTCTTCCTCAATTTTAAAGTAAATATTACTGTCTGCAAAGCCCTTGTTGAAGCCTTGTTGCATTAAGTACATGTCCAACCTCGCATACCAAGCTCTGGGAGCTTGCTTCAACCCATAGAGTGCATTCTTCAACTTACATGCCATGTTCAGTTGATCTAAAAATTGAAAAACTTCTTATTGTTCTATATAAACCTCTTCTTCCAATTCTCCATTCAGAAAAGTAGACTTCACATCCATCTAATAGACTTTAATATCTTTATGCATTGTAAATGCTAGAAAAAATCTAAAAGCTTCCATCCTAGCCACAATAGCAAAAGTATCATCAAAATCTATACCCTCTACTTGTGAGTAACTCTAACACACAATCCTTGCTTTGTTTCTTACTACTCCATTTTCATTCATCTTGTTCCTAAATACCCATTTAGTTCTAATTATGTTCTTGTTTGCTAGTCCAGGGACTGATTCCCAAGTTTTATTATTCTCTATCTGCATAAGTTCTTCTTCCATTTTCTTTATCCAGTGTTCATCCTTGCATGCTTCACTCATTGACTTAGGTTCAACTTTAGAAAGTAAAGAAAATTTTACCTCAACTTCAACAACTTAGCTTCTTGTCAATACACCTTTCCTCTTATCTCCAATAATCTAATCTTCAAAATGATTCTTTTACACATACTTAGGGGTTTTAGGGGTCTTCTCCAAAGTGTCTTCCTCTTCACTCTATACTTCTTGTTCCTCAATTATTCCTTCTACTCTTTTGCAATCAGGTTCATCTAACACATATCAATCCATTGCAATAGAATTCTGCAAGTTCTCATCAACTTTAACATTTGCACTTTCAACCATCTTTCTCAACCTTTTGTTGTAGCATTTGTAAGCTTTTCTTGTAATAGAATATCCAAGGAAGATACCTTCATCATACCTTGCATCAAACTTTCCTTAGTTTTCTTCTTCTCTTTTGATGTAACATTTGCTATTGCTAGATGACTTCTGGATTTGATTGTGTAAGAGTTTTTGTATCAACGTTTCGGATCACACTCCATGATCCATCATTAGGATAGTTGAGAGCTCAAGGAGAAAAATGATAAGTTGCAGACCAAGAACTAACTAAAAAGACCAAGGGGAGGGATGAGGGGCACATAAAACGAAAAACAAGAAGCTATCAAATAGACACCTAGGACCAAAGGATAAAAAAGGAACAAGAGAAAAAAAGAAAAATTAGAAGAAAACAAAAGGAAATAAAATAAAATAAAATTGTCCAAACAATAGAAATTTCTAAATTATTTTTTAAAAAGGCAAAAACACAAAGAAACATTTGCTTCCAAACACTCTAAAGTACTTCACAATAGGAATCTTTCCATACCATAGCTCATAAGGGGTCTTTGTGTTGTTAGCTTTAGCTTGAACTCTATTAAGTATGTAAACAATAGTATGAATAGCTTCTCTCTAGTAGACATTTGGTATATTTTACTCTTTCATCATAGTCCTTATAGCTTCTTGAATAGTTCTATTTTTCCTTTCAACAACTCCATTTTTCTGAGGAGTTCTAGGGGAAGACAAATGCCTCTTTATTCCATGAACTTCACAAAACATGTTAAACTCATTGGAGGTGAATTCAACACCTCTATCAAACCTCAAACACTTTATTTTCAAATCCATTTCATTAACAACCAAATATTTTTACCTTGAATTTATCTAATGCAACATATTTCTTTCTAAGAAAAGTGACCCATGTTATTCTAGAGTAGTCATCAATCAAAAGAATAAAGTACCTATCACCTTGTAGAATTCTCACCCTTGTAGAACCACAAATATTTGTATGCACTAATTCCAATAGTCTGATAGAAAAAAATTTCTTTCCATTAAAGCTACACCTTGTTTATTTTCCAAATTGACAACTTTCACAAATAGCATTGATAGGTTTTGTGATCTTAGGTAAATATCTTATAGCATGAATCGAGTTAATCCTTGCCAAATTATCATTGATATGTGACATAAAGTAATGACCATCAAAACCCTTAAGTTGGTAGATGTTTCCTTTTGGTCTCTTTCTTATAGCAATCATAGGTTTAAGACCTTTCTAGATCTCACAAGCTTCATCCTTAAACACAAGATTATATCCTTTGCTATACATTTTCCCAACACTCAAGAGATTATGTCTAAAGCCCTTAGCATAGTAAACATTGTCAGTATTATGCTTTCCATCAAAAATTATTGAACCTATCCCACAAACCTTAGCTCCTAAATCATCTCCAAATTAAACTAATCCCCCATCATATTTTTCAAGTTTAACAAACTTAATTTTGTCTTTGGTCATATTATTTGAACAACCACTATCAACAACCTAGTAATACTTATCTTCTTTGACATGAAAATCAGATACCAAGGTACCTTCAACTTTTTCCTTCATCTCCAAAATACTTTCCTACACACAATTTTCAAGGTTAGCAGAACCAGATTCTTCTTCTATAGCCAAAAATAGACATTCGTTATCATCAAAGTCTCCATAATCAGATTCATCATTAGAAATACCAACATCTTCTCTCATATTGTAAGCTTTCCTAATCATCTTCCCTTTATTTCCTTTGTTCTTATTGTTTATAGCTCTCTTTGGACATCTAGAAGCATAATGACCTATCTCACCACAACTAAAAAATTTGAAAGGTAATTTACCTTGATACTTACCGGTGCCCTTTTTCATCTTCCTTATGAAGTTAGCTTCCAAATTGTCAAGATATTCTTCACTTGAATCTTCAATCTTCTGTGATTTCTCAACTTTGAAAGAAGTCTCAGATTTTGTACCTTTCTTCATTCTTCTCATTTCAAATGCAGTCAAAGTACCAATCAACTGATCTCTAGAATAATTATCGAAATAAACTATTTCCTCAATAGTCAATATCTTTTCACTATAGCAATCCAGAAGAGATCTAGTAATTTTCTTCACCACTTTAGATTATTTGACTATTGCACCAAGACCTCTCATATCACTCATAGCCTTTAACTATTCCATCCTCAGACATGCGCATCATTTCACACTATGCCTTCAAGTTCTAAAACTTTGCTTGCTTGACCTTTAGATCTCCTTCATAAATGCTTTCTAACTTATCCCAAACTTCTTTAGCAGTCTTTAAACCAATAACTTTAACTAATTCAGTTTTTGAAAGACTATTCATAATAATGTACCTTGCTCTAGCATTGATCTCATGTGCCTTGATTTTTGCACTTGTACTTGGACCATTCAAACATAGAGTGTATGTATTTTGATAAGCCTTCTCAATATTATATCCCTGAGCACACAAATATCCTTCCATTATGTTTTCCAAAATGCATAATTTGTGCCATCCAATCTTAGGGTATTCCAAAGGAATCTTATTCACTATCCTGAATCTACCTCAAGTGGTTAAGCTCTTCTCCAATGAGCCTCACTCTAATACCAATTGTTGAAATGAACAAGAAAACTGAGAGGGGGGTAAATAAATTGTAGCAAATTAAACCTTCAAAACCCTCAACAATAAATAGATCCACAAGTATTCAATATACCCTTATTCTGTTAAAATGATTAAACATGAAATGCCAGTAATAAAAATTGAAATCACAACACCCCAAACATAAGAACACCAGATTTATGTGGAAAACCCAATGAGGGAAAAAGCATGGTGAGGATTACCTCACAATATAAGTAATAGAAAAACTGATACAAAGGGGCTCACTACCAAAATAGGATGTACTATACAAAAGGCTCATAGCCAGGGATTACTATCACATAAAGAATACAAGAAGATAGAAGAAGAATGTTATAGAGAGGAACACTTCTCAATGCAATAATGAGTCCACCAAAATTTCTCACACACTTTCACAATCTGAAATGAAAGATTTCATATGCCTTCATCTCATTGCCTTTAGGAACCCTATCATGAAGTTTGCACTACACTGCTCAAATTCTCATTGCATACACTTTACTTTCATCAATCTTCGCATCTATATTTATTCTTAATATTTCCTTACTTCTTTTTCATCAACACCATTCATATTTATATCAACCTCTACCTCAAGAATTTCTCTAATGTTGACCATTATCCATTATACATTCAAATTCAAACTAGGTCGACACCCAAAATTCCTGCAGTGGATAGGAACAAAAGGCAACCTACATAAATCCTTAATTGGGACCTAAATGGATACAAAAATACCTCAACATGCTTCCACAAGCTTTGCATGTAGTGCTAACACAAGGTTGGCCAACACCCGTGCTAAACACCATAAACATTAAGTACATGCTTCCTTAAATCAAACAACTTCTTGAAGTTTCAAACAACATAATTTTTTTGAACTCAATCCAGAACAATCCATGAGTGAATTAAGATTCATCAAACACCTCAACCAAGCTTTGCATCAAAATATACTTCACTTCAAGACAACTAATGACTCTTATTCACACACTCATAAATGAAACTTATATTGTACTACACCAAATCAAGTAAAAAACTTAAATATAGAAAGTTAAAATAATTATAGGCAACTTTCCAAATCTACACAACCTGAATCCAAATAATGCAAAGCAAATACATTTCTCCCAGACAGCAAAAAACATTACTAAACAACTGGTTCACACACTGGTGAAAATATCTCACATTGTACAATGATCCAGAAACTAAAATTTTGAATGTAGCAACTACTATCAACCTTGAATAACTTGTAATATTCACACAGGGATAGCATCAACACAAAAATAACGTAGAGCACAATATAAGAGCTCATTATGAATCATTTGCACAACACAACTTACTTTGTTTATAAAATTTCTCAAAATCAATTGGAAACCAAGTACCAAAACCAACATCTCGGCTCATTTCTCCAAACCAACTCATCTTCAAACTTCTGCAACAAAAGAATAGCTCCATGTACTCACAACACTTCCTCAAGGTGTCAACTACACGTGGACAACCTATTTTCCTCTTTTCACAGTTTTCTCAATATCCTCAACACCTTCATCCCACAGTTGACATCAATGAAAACACCAGTCAATAGACTTCCTATTGACATTAGTGAAAAAACCATCATTCTTGCAATCTAGGGGTGAATCAGAAGATCTAATCAATTCAAAATTCTTAACTTTTATATGGTTATTAGAATATATTATTCTTCACAACTAACCCCACACAAAAAAAAAACAAAACATAAAGAATAAAGCACATAAGAGAACACTAGATATACATGGAAACCCAAGATGGGAAAATCCATGGTGAGAATACTTGCTTGGATCTACTATCTGAATCCAACCTCATAGTGCAAAAATATACAAGTGAATTTTACAATATGAAGTAGGCACTAACCTACTGAAGATACCAATCCCCTATTATATTTAGAGGCACCAAGGTCTATTGAATACACCAATCCCCAATTGAAATAGTACAATGGGTATAAAACCAGTCCTACCAAAATATAGAGATAAAGCTTGTGGATCTTGTATGAATCTCATACACATGACAGAGATACAGCTAACACCCTTTCTCACTACATATGATCTTCTAATATTGTGCACACACTGAACACAAACTTCTCATCAATTTACTTTTGTAGATAACTTTTCTTCATACTAATGTAATTCTACTTGACATCCTTCACTACACCCGTACCCAATGCATCTAAACATTTGATGGATATATACATGGTATTATATTAACATTCTTCTATATTAGCCAAGGATTAGCAAATAGTTAGGATGACATAAGGTGGACCTAAATTCAAATTACATGAAACGTGTAGCACATTGGTATAAAATCATTTTTTTTTCCACAAAAATTACATGAAACCATGTGCCACCACAAGGACATTAATCAGGTCCTATCTTGACACCACACACATGATTTGAATTTTGCATGTTACTATTCATTACCACACATGTCTCAAACACAAACTAGATGACAAAAAGACACAAAGAACCTTTTGTCATAATAAAATTTTTGTATGATGAGCATATCCTATGAAAACTCTAGAATATGATAGAATAAGTGTAGGAATACTCTCCTTTCAAACCACAGAGCCTACAACGTCTCCAAAAGAGAGACCTAAAAACATTGAACTTGATAAATATCAAGTTGAAACATTTTGCTACAATCTTCTAGACCATCACTACCACAGTGAATAGATACATAATCACATTAGCTTCTGGAAGGCAATCATGTCTCAATAAAACTAATAATTTATGTTTCTTAATTTAGTGATATTATTATGAGACTTCTTCATTAATGACAACTTCTAATACACAACATATTACCAAAAATATAGCATATATTTCTACAAATTGTTGCAACTCAAAATGACAAGTCAAGGAAAATATAATGATAGTTCAAGTACTCCTACAATATTTTTCATCTTTGACAACATTTGAAATCAATGACAACCTATGTTAAACAATAAATGTTTTTCTATTACTTAAAATTTACTTTTGTTTCTCACAAACTCATTTAAACCCCCATGGAAAATCATTTTTAGCTATAATATTTTTATCCCAAAAGATACTACACTACACACTCAATAACAAAACATAACTTATTGATAAAATTGATTCTCTTAAATATCACCCATCTAAAATAGATCTTATAGGAATAATGGAGAAGTGAATCAAGTTGCTCAGTGAATTTGAAACTGAGTAAATAAATAAAAATGTAATCAAGGTATGTGCTCTTATAGATCATCTAGTACAATCAGCTTTATTAGATTGTCAAACTTTAACTATAGATTTCCTAGTTGATTTTTCTCTCTTGAGGAATTTATATAATAGAAACTATATTATATGGATCCTTCACCTCTCATGACTCAAAGGATGGAATCCTATTTCTCACACCATAAGACGATCTCATATAAAAATAATTCAAAATTAGATTTTCCTTATACAAAAAATATATTAGAATATGAAGCACTCATCTCAAGCTTGAAGTTGGAAATATAGATTAAGAACTTTTTAATCTATGATGATTCTCGGTTGGAAATAAAATAGGTTAATGATAAGTATCACACAAAAGATGAAAAAATCATCCCAAATAAACAAATGGATAATAGTTTGAATAAATATTTCACCCATATTTAGTTTAAGAAAGTTCCCCATATTGTGGGTTGTACGCTTTGGCAAGCCATTGAAGTGCTTTCTTTGTTGTTGTACGAGAGCCATTTGGAGGCAGCTTAGGTGCCTTTTTCTATGCTTTGAGTGTAGTACCCATATCACCTGAGGGATTTAATCCCTATGGCAAGGATAGCTCGCACGTTTGTAAGAGGCTCATTTGTTTTGGGTGACAACAACCTTGTTATTGGAGTTGAGTACTTATTCAAGGATCGCCTCATTGCTAGTGCAAGTTTATTTATTTTTCTCTCTTTTTGTTTGTGGGTGGAGTCTGTGAGCTTTCTTTCATCTATGTGTGAGTAGAGCAAGGGTGTTGATGGAAAAGCATTCGAGGTTTGTGGTTGAGGTATTGGTGGATGGTTTGGTGAGTTTTGGTGTAGATACTCTGTTATCATTGCAGTTGAAGGCACGACAAACTTCCTTTAGGGAAATCACTGACCAAAGGCTGAAACGTATTTTGGTTAACAATGATCCTTTGATAGTGGTGGTTGTAAATATGGTTTTGGGCTCTAGGAATTTAGAGAACAAGGAGTATGGGAGGGATAATTTGCATGTTTCCTCACGTTTCCTGGCTTCCCTCCTAGATAATCAAGTTTCAAAGGCAGAGGCGAAGCTGCTACCAATAAAGTTGTTTAGGAAAGATTTGGTGGAGGGGGTGGATGAGTTTTTACATGCTATGATTGAGGGTAAAAGAATTCTAAGGCCTTACTATTTGGAGCTTCTTTGATGCTCGGATGAGGCAGTAAATATTTATCCTTTTATGTTGGATTTGTGTAGCCCTAGTCTCATGTGGCATAGGATGATAGTAGCGGTGGTTGTAGAATATTTGAAGAAATTCTTTGGGCTGATGGCGCTGGCGGCGTCGAGTGGGTAAAGGATTTTGAGGCCTTTGCAAAGGCTAATGGATTGATGTGAGTCTGGCTTTGGGTGGGTTCTGGTTTGTATAGGGATTTTTGTTTATAGTCCCTATAGAAATGTGGGTGGTGCCTTGTTTGCGTAGACACATTTCAAGTGGCCCTTTTTCTCTGCTTAGTGGTGGTCAGATGTGGTAGTGGGGTTGGCTGGGATGGTTATTTTTTTGTATGGTGGTTCTTAGTTTTTTGGTGGTTAAATTCATATTTTCCTGCATAGCAGATGCTTGTAGATTTTTATTAAAATTAATATAATACTCATCTTGAGTATCAAAAAAAAAGAAAGTTCCCCATATCAATAAAATTTATAGATGTTATGGTTACCATCAATTATCTTATAATAATATATACAAATAATCAATAATATTAGTTGTTGATTGAGTAGTAGTTAATCCCAACATATGACATACCAAAATTTGGCATGGTATATGAAATTGTTGGTTGTAAATCCCCCTAGTATTATGATGTTTACACCTATCTTCATGAAAAAACCTTATTATTTGACTTATCTTGTAACTAATTTAAATATTTTATATAAAATGACCCTCATTTTACCTTCATGAGTAGCACCTTGTTTCATACATTCTATGATATGACTTCATTATGTTGTTTAAACCTAGATGAAGCCACCTTGGCTATCAAGGAAGCCCACAATGGTATTTACAAAGTGCACGCTAGTGGAATGGTCTTGGAAATGAAATTTATTAGAACAAGATAGTATTGGACTACCATGGAAAAATGATGCCTATTATTATGTTCACAAATGTGCATCTTGTTAGAAACATGGTGATCTAATTGATGCACCTTCTCAAGAGTTGTAGCACATTATAATTCAATATTCCTTATCAATATGGGGGTTTAATCTCATTGTTAATATTAACCTTTCTTCCTCTAATATCCAAAAACACATTGTAACCACTATACATATTTCATTAACTGGGTTGAAGTGATTCCTTTTGTTTATGTAATTGGTATTTGAATCTCTAAGTTTATTCTAAATCACATAATGTTTTTTTATGAAACCCCTTCGACCATCATTATTGATAATAATAAATCCTTCAAGAATGGATAACTCATATCCCTCTATGATAAATTTCATATCAAACAAAAAAATTCTACATCCTATTACCCCCAAGGTAATGGTGAGGTTAAAACATCCAATAAAACCTTGACTAAAATAATTTAAAAGGTTGTTGATGATGTAAGTCAATATTGGAATATTTAGAATTATCCTACCTTATGGGATTATAAATCCAATATTCAAACACCCATTGATCAAACCCCTTATTCCCTTGTCTTTGGTGCCAAATTTTTCTTACCAATTGAGATTGAGTTACCTTTCTTACACATCTCCTTGTAGAATTTTATTGGCGATGAACAATACAAGGTTGCATGCCTTCATGAGCTCAAACTTCTTGACGAGAAAATGCTCCATGTTCTAAATTAATTACAAGAATATCAAAATAAGTTACATATAAGTTATAATAAATGTATCAAATTTAGATAATTTGAAGTTGTTTATCTTTTATTGAAATATAATTATAGAAACCCATAACAAGATCATGAAAAAAATAAAATTTGAGCTTGACTGGTTGGGCCCTTATATCATCATTGTTAAAGATAGATTAGGAGCATATAATTTTCTATGATAAATAGTCAAGATCTAGAAGAGCCAATGAACATTATGAATCTCAAATATTACTATTCCTAATACAAAAACGTAGAAAAAAAAAAGACAATAAAAAATCAAATATTAAATTTTTTTAAAAAAATAGTAAAGAGAAAAAATCATCCAAAGTGAAAACCATTTTTTATGGCAACTTGAGCAAGTAACATGATGAAAACTCATTCATGGGAACCTTGAGCAAGTATCATGATGAAAAATCATTCATAGGAACCCTACACAAGTACCATGATAAAAATTCATTCACAAGCACCATGTTAGATAACTTCTCTATACAACTAATTGAGGCAAGTTATGTGTTTGAAAAAAAAATATGCTTCATGATGTGGAAGAAGAGAAACATGATTATATTCTTGACCACTAGAGTGAGAATATTACCATCATGTTTGGACATCTTAGTATATGTACATACCAAAAACTACTATATATTGTCAAGAACCTTTGAGTGTGTACTAATTTCCATTATACCACCAAATTTATCTCCAAAATTGCTTCACGAGAAATTGTTGTGAGGGACTCAAATCAATTCCATCATTTTAACAATAAGATGTATTCTTTTGAGGATTATTGGTGATGCCAAGTCAAATAACCAACAAATATCAACTTTTATAATGGTACACTTGTGGATAATTCCATCCTTCCACTCATGTTTGTAATGTTATTTTTGTAGATAAAATTAATTTTCTAATACTACTAGTGCTATAATCTACAGGTTTGAAATATATTTACAATCTTAATTGAACAACCAACAATTTAATTAACTTATAAAGTAAAATGAAGAATGATCTTTTTATAAGTTTCAATATCAATCAATTTCAAACTAAGTCAATTTTTAATAGTTGAGTGGTAATTGTGTGTTTAAACTTAATTTGTATAGATTGGATATTTTAGATTAATTATTTTTTTCATATAATTACTAGTGCTTCTCTCTAATAATGAATTTACCTTTTTACTAACAATGAATTTACCTTTTTACCTTTTCTTGTAAAAATTGAATATTTTATCTAGCATGACATTTCAATATTATTGTTCAAAAATTATTTTAAGATTTCTTTTTCTTGTAATTCTTCTAAAGAAAAAAAAAATGTGCATATAGGTTAAGAATGCTTGTAAACTTAGCAATTGTGATATTTACATTTGTAAACCTTATTCCTTATTTCTTTATAATGGTAATATTAGATAGTTTTTATCTTTAAATATTTATAGTTGGCTTCGTCATACTTTAGAGTTAAGATCTCAAAATTTGACAACCATAAATGATCTGAATTATAAGAATTGCATCTAAATAGGATTATTCTTAGCCATCTATTAGATATGTAAATAAAGCACGATAAGGGTACCTATATATATCTCTTAGCTATTATATACATGTTCATTTTCATTAGAAATGTAGCACCCAATTTTAATTTATTACTTTTTAAAATATTTGGATTAAAAATAGTTTATTCAATGGAACTTACCACCTCTCTTAATGAGAAGGCTTGGAAATACATTAGATTTGTCATTCCTCAAAATTGGATCTATAACTTTTCAATACAAAGTATCTTATTTTGAGGCAAAATTAAAGTAGACATATTGTGAAGAATTTATATTTTACAATGATTTATCCCTAATTAGATCTCTATAGAGTGTTTAGGAAAACAACTATTTCCAATGATTTATTGATGGTGAAATCTTAGAAATCCACATTTCTGTTGAGGCCAAACAAAATATTTTCCAAATATATTTTTTATATTTAATAAGATATTTTGTATTTTTATATTCTTTGCTCACTTTAAGATAGCTTTTAAATAGTGGTCCTATTTTAATATTATCCAAACCACTCTAAAGAATAGACCTAATCATTTCTCATTTAATTAAATTTTTATTTGAAAAATTTGTTGTATTTGTAAAGAAGAATAAAGACATAATGCAAGAATAAAAACTCATAATATTTTTGTCTAAATATTCTTTCTATTTTTCTAATGTATAGTTTGTCAATTAACATGTCTACCTTATAATTGACTTAAAATTAAATTCCACCTTTAGATCTACCCATTTTTTACCAAGACTACACATAGTGTACTTACATAATGCACAATAAACAAAACCCATTAGTGATTTTGTAAAAGTAGTTTTCTATAAGAAATAATATATTAAAAACTAGGATAAAAATAGCTAACAATTGCTATTAAGCTAATTGAAGAGCTAAGATGTTGATGTAGAACAATTTTCAAGGATATTGGAATTTTTATTTCCTGAACCACTTGTACTCTCAAGCAAAGGTGAGATATTTATAGGAAAATGAAAATCCCTTGGAGTACCAAGAAATGCACTTGTTATTTTTTTCAATCTCTCAACTACCTCCATTATATTTGGGCGTTGTTGTGGAAGCTCCCTTGTGCAAATCAATCCTACTTGCATAAATTGAGTAAGGCATTCCAATACCATTGCATTTTTTGACACATTGGCATCTCTCAATAGGTGGTTGTCCACCACTTCTTCAATTTTATTAGGAAAATTCATACTTGCCCATTTTGGTAGATTAATACCTTCTGCAAACATGGTATCTGTTGGTCTCCTCCTTGTCAACAATTCTAAAAGTATAATCCCATAGCTATATACATCTCCTTTTGTTGAAATCTTTCCACCCACTCCATATTCTATAATACAATATAATAATTAGTGATTCTCAAGACAAATCATATAAATTAAAAACAATAAATGAAAACTTATATTTCAATAATACAAATTTATATACCTGGTGCAAAGTAGCCAATAGATCCCTTTAGTACACTTGTAGAAGCCAATGAATTCACTGAATTCTCAAATAAGAGTTTTGTAATGCCAAAGTCTGCTATATGTGGAGTCATTCCATTCCCTAATAACACATTATTAGGTTTTAGGTCACAATGAATGACTTGCACAAAGCAATGATGATGTAGATATTCCATCCCTTGCGCTATCTCCTATGCTATTTTTAATTGGTCACTCAAATTTAATTTACATTTATCTCCACCCTCTGGATATAGCCATGTCTCTAAACTTCCATTTGACATGAATGGAAGAACCAATGCTTTAAAATCAAGGTTAGAACAAGCTGAAATGATTTTGATCACATTACGATGTCTAACTCTTTTTTAACACATTGCATTCTCTTTCAAAACTTTGGAGAGCATTTTTGTCTTGCAAATTGAGAACTTTAACATCAATATTTGTACCATTCTTGAGAATCCCTTTATAAACAGATCCAGAACTACCAACCCCTAACAAATTGGCTTGGCTAAATCCACTAGTTGCATCTACAAGTTCTTCATATGAAATTCTTTCAAGCCCAATGTTGGGTTCATGGTTGTTTTGATTTGTATGTTTCTTATAGAAAACTAGAAATAGAATAGAAGACAAGATGAAGATTGAAATGCCAATCACAACTGGTACCATCACCTTTTTAGAGACCAAAAATTGTGTGTGCTTGGAATTGGAGCATGGTTTTAAATTAAGCCAATTGCCACAAAGGCCAATATTTCCTGAAACTGCTAACTCATCAATTCTTGCAAAAACTCCTCCCTTTGGAACTTCTCCTATTAAACCATTTGAAGAGAGATTGATATGTTGAATCATTTTCATTTCTTGGAAATCTTTTGGGATTGCACCTGAAAAATTGTTGCTTGAGAGATCAATATCTTCCAGATTTTTTAAATTTGTGAGTGATACTGGTATTATGCCATCAAATGAGTTCCAAGAAAGATTTAAATATTGCAAATTTGTGCAGCTTGATAGTGTGATTGGAATTTTTCCTAAGAATTTGTTGAGAGACACATCTATAGCTTGGACCATTACCATTTTACTCATTATTGAAATAGAACCTTGTAACAAATTACTAGAAATATTGAAATAAAATTGGAGATTTGTAAGAGTTGCCCATTCAAGAGGTATATTTCCTTCTAGTTTGTTGTGAGCCAAGTCCACCTTTTCCAAATTGATGCATCTCCCTAAACTAGTAGGCAATTTCCCTGACAATTGGTTGTGATGAAGAACAAGATCTCTTAGCTGTTGAAGATCACCAAGACTTTCTGGAATTTGGCTTGAAATCATATTTTCACTCAATTCTAACAACCCAAGTCGTTTTGCATGACCAAAACTTTCTGGAATTGTTCCATCTAAATTATTTTTATTCAAACACAATATTTGAAGATTTGGAAGTTGACCAAGTGATACTGGAATGGAACCATTGAGATGATTATAGGATAAATCTAATGTCATCAAATTTGTGAGGTTCCCAATGCCCCTTGGTATGTTTCCCTCAATTCTATTAGAGTCCAACAAAAAAATAGAGAGTTGGCTTGATAGCTGGCTAATAGAAGAGGGAAGAATTCCAGTAAGATAATTACTAGATAATTCTAGATATTCTAAAGAGGAGCAATTTGATAAGGCTATGAGAAAATTCAAGCCACTACTTCCACTCACAAGATGATTATCCCACAAATAAATTCGTTGAAGATGGAGCAATTTTCCAAACTCTGAGGGAATGTTACCAATTAATTGGTTCTTATGTAATTGCAAAATTTGGAGATGAGTGCAATTGGAAATGGCAATAGGAATCACTCCTGTCAAGTTATTGGTGTCAAGTTGAAGTACTGTAAGTTGAGTAAGCATTCCCAATTCAACAGGAATATCATAATGGAGTTTGTTTTGTTGCAACACCAATTGAGCTAAAGATGATAGGTTTCCTAGGGAAGATGGGATTTCTCCAATGAGATGGTTTCCCCATAAGTGTAGATACTGCAAGTTTGATAGTTTTCCCAATTGCCAAGGAATGTTACCAGTTAATTGGTTATCACCTATTTGCAAAATTCGGAGAAGAGTGTAGTTGGAAAGGGCAATAGGAATTACTCCTATCAAGTTATTGGTGTCAAGATAAAGCTCTCTAAGTTGAGTAAGCATACCCAATTCAATAGGAATAACTCCTGTCAAGTTGTTGATGCCAAGATAAAGCACTTTGAGTTGAGTAAGCATACCTAGTTCAATAGGAATATCACCATGGAGTCTATTTTATAGCAATTGCAAGTCCACTAAAGATGACAAGTTTCCTAGAGAAGGTGGGATTGTGCCTGTTAGTTGGTTTGTACCTAAAAGAAGCATCTCTAAATGTGAAAGAAGACCAAGTTGGGAAGGTATACTGCCACTCAAAAGATTATAGGACAATATGAGATGTTGCAAAGAATGACAATTAGCCAAAGTTGAGGGAATGGAGCCTTCCAATTCATTTATAGATAATCTAAGTATTCTAAGGCGAAAAAGGTTTCCCAACTGAATAGGAATTTGACCATAAAAACTGTTATTCTGGAGAGAAAATACTCTAAGAAAAGAGAGATTGCCAAGGAATGGAGAGATGGGGCCCACTAAAGACATACCTGTGAGATTCAATGAAACCACACGTTGATGACGAGAAGAGCAAGCAACACCAGTCCAATTGCAAAAAGAATGATGAGGAGACCAATCGAGCAAAGAATTGTTAGGGTCGAGAGAAAGTGAACGCTTGAAAGACAAAAGAGCTTCTTCATCAGAATAATTAGAACGAAAAGAAGAATACAAAGAGATATAGCAAGGTAATGCAGAAAGAAGCAAGAGTAGGAGGGGACAAACTAAAGCCATCTTCATCCTCATTGAACTCAGAAACAAACAAGTGAGAAATATAAAGCTTTCCAAGCCTCTGTGTTGTTCGCAGGCTCTCCGAAATCTTATTAAATAGCTGCCACTTGCATAACAACGTCTACGCTGGTCAAGTGTTAGGTAACGGGTGTTACCAAGAAAATGGGAGGAAAGTTACGCAGGAAATAAGTAATGCAAAATAAGATTCTTCGTCCATCACTTCATTCATCAATTTTAATTTCTGGTGAACCTCTAAAAGATTCTTCCTTAACGTATTATGCTGGAATTATTAGCGGCTGGTAATGAAACGATAAAGATTAAAATTATTGAGTGCCGTGTGATGTGGTGTGGAAATGTGTAGCATTTAAGAAACGATAAAAGCTAAGCATACGTACATTTCGCGTGCTTTGAGTCTTAAGACAATGTCCAACTTTTCGTATTCACCTAAAGTGACAAAATGTTTGAACCTTTAAAAATATATATCAAATATTAAACATAAAACTGGCTTGTCGATGAATATATATATATATATATATATATGTAATGTAAGGAACAATTAATTTATTGATAATAAATATTTAAAAAATTAAAAATTAAAAAAATAGTATGAAATAATATTTTAAAGTGAAAGTGAAGTGAAAATTTTATATAAGAAGAAAGATTTTAAAATCAAAAAATTTAATCAAATTATTAATATAAATTTATCAAAAAAAGTCATATTGCAAAGTTGAAGTAGATCTATTATATTATATACCATTGTGAAAGGAAATTAAGAAATATTTAAGCCAATCTAATAAGATGTATACATAAGCATAAATTAACCTAGACTAACAAATAATAAATGGAGTAATGTTACTTTGACAAATGTATATATTGTTCTAGGAAGGGAAATAAGAAGGATAGAGGTACTTTATTTTGAACTTGTCCCACCTCACATCCCTCTTTTATTCACCTTGGTACCAATCTATTATATTTCTTTCTAATAACTCAAGGAATGAAACAGAGTAGCTTGCAAGATTGCGCATTCACTTGATCAACAAAGCACACAACTATTCACACTTGTAAATACTTTCAATGATGGACGATGCAACATTGTGAATAGATAGTTGGTTGATAAGGAAGATGAACCATTCAACTTCCCTAACTACTAATTTGTTTAAAATACCTTGGTCAAATTCATTGAAGGATGACGAGAGATTGGAAGGTCAACAACCAAGGTAATAGTACACAAACTCAACTCTAAGAGAAGACTATGAGTTATATTATCATAGTGTGTATGAATAGTCATTTTTATTTGAGTAGAGCCTTGCAAGATCACTAGGCTAGTCAAGAGAATTTGTTATTGACACCTTGTTTCAAATGTTTGTAACCTCTTTATTTGAAGACTATAATAGAAGAAATTTCCTCGTGTATGTTCCTATGTCTTCCTCCATTGCTTTTAATTTGAGTTCAATAATTTGTTGTGTTATGTTCATCCATTTGAGTATTAGCATGAGAACTCTAAGAGTTGCATGATCTTTAATGCATGCATTCATGGGACCCCTAATCATGATTACATAAATTATATTTAAGTGGATTCTACCTATGAAGTGAATTCTATTTTTCACATTTGTGAGTGCACGAGTAGAATATAATTAAGGCATCTTCCAATTCAAAGGCTATTTAGTTTAAGTTGTGCTGAGTGTAATTATTAAAAAGGTTAATTAACAAAATAAAATGACAAATAGAGGGATTCCTCTTTGAAGAGGAATAAATAAACCACCCAAAGTGAAAATTTTAGTGAACTTGATGTGAGACCTCCGAACATAATTGGAGGCCATGGAGAATGATGACAAGGGAAGTAGATGTAGATTCTGTAGACACCGAAATTTGGTCTAGGCCTGCGGCTTCTATATTCTTCATAATTCATATTATTCATGGTCATGATTAAATAATGTCAATTATTTAATTATTCATCTTAACATTAATTCATCTTCTATTATTTCTTCTATTAATTAAATAATCTCAATTATTTAATTAATTCACTTTTCTTTATTCTATCTGATTAATTAAATAAACGCTTGTTATTTAATTATGTTACCAATTAACCTTCTTCTTGTTAAATTAAATAAATCATTATTTAATTTATTTTATCATATTTCAACTATAATTAAATAAATTCATAATTTATTTAATTATTCATTTAAATCCCCTCGTCATTTAATTAAATAAATCTTATTTATTTAATTATTCTTCAAAATGAAGTCTTGAATTAAATGAATTATTTAATTCATTAATTTATTTTAACACATTCTTCTATATTTTAGATAATTATGTGAGTTATCTAATATTCACTTTTACTCAACTCGACATCTATTTTAATCGTTCAGTTAACTATTGATTCGATGTCTGAGTGGCATCTTCGAGTAATCTCTTCTTCAGATCATGCAATCCTCCAGTTCTAACTCATTTGCGTGTACATGCAGATTAATTAAATATTCTTATTTAATTAATTAAATGTTGTGTGTGCGTTCGAACGGAGAGTCGTTGTAATCAATCTTTATCTTTGTCATGCAAAGATATTTCTAATGTTTTCGAATGCCGAACTGAAGATTAAATCATTTATTTAATCTTTAATTCTATCAGTTAACATTATGCATGTCTAATCTATCAATCTCAACCATCCGTTGATCTTTCGATCTTGGCCTGTCGTTCGAATAATCAATTTTCTATAAATTGATTTGTCATTCTTCATTCCAACCTCTCTCGCGAATTTGATAACTTTGGAGAGCACTTTTGTCTTGAATCTTCGATATTTTGCTAATCACTGTCTTAGGCTATACTTGCATGAACTTGAAAATCCGAGGGCAATTATACTACACAAGCAAAATGGAGAAGGGCAATCGAGATAATTCATGGAAATACGTTTGGAATTGGTGAGATTGTTTCAATTTTAATTACGTTTTTACTTTCCCATGTTCTTTGTTGCTTAACGTATGAATTTGCATTTTAGATTTAGTTTTGTATTGAATGTGTGCTTCTAATCTTGATTCTGGTGTGTCTATTGTGCAAAGCTTTTATTTGGCGTTACATTTTGGTGAACCCGACGTGAAGACACCATCTTCGCGAATCCGTAGATCTTTTAATTTTCGATTTTGCATATTTTTCATACGGAACGACGCATGTGAAGTTTCTGCACTGCAATTGATTTCCCAGAACCGCATGTGAAGTTTTTGAATCGCAATTGAATTTATGAACCGCATCTGACAGAGAAACAACGCATCTGGAAATTCTTGAATCGCAAGTGATATCCCGAGCCGCAACTGAAAGGAAACGACGCATCTGACTGGTAACAAAATGACGCAATTGACTGGTAAAAATTTTATTTCTGCTATTCGGCAATTTGGAATTTTCAATTGATTTTCGTGTTACTGATATTTGATTTTCAGCATGTGGCCATTTGGAGTTAACAACCTTTTTGCAGGACGATTGACGAAGACAATATTGAAAATTACTAATGATATCTTCTGCAGGACGTTTGTCAAAGACCCTAGTTAAATTTTGGAACAGATTGTTTGGTAGCGTAGCAAATCTTTCGTTTGGATTAAAATTAACAAGTGTCTACTGTGTTTGGTGCGAAAGCACAAGTTTGGTCACCCTTACGATTTGGTACACCAAAGTATCCTCTCCCCTTGCGCATCTGTGCGATCCTGGGTGCAAGAGAAACGGTTACCAACTCTAGAACTTGGGCCTGTTCTGGTGGGAAAAAGTACTCACCCCAGAACGACTCAGACCGGTAGCACCCTGAACCCGAGGGACTTCCAGCTGGTATACAAAAGTGGGTTCTTGGGGAAACCCTAAGAATCACAAGTGTGGTTCCGACGAGATGGATCCGAAAGGGGACTCGCGTCGTATGGATCACACCCCACGAATGGAATGCCCGAATTAAATACCCTTTGTTGTAGAGACCAACCTATTTGTGGCCGTTGCTTGGTATTAGTGCAAGGTACAGTATCATGCCCAAAGATTACTCACTACTGATCCCCTTGAGTAGAGATAGCGGTTCTTGGGATGTCACTACCCAATGAATTCGGAATTGGTGTGCTCGAAAGACGTTAATGAGCCGTGGAGGGGAGCCAATGCCACCAAATTCCTAAGCTATCCACTCTCGAGAAGGAAAGGTGTTCATCACCAATCCGGGGTATAACTGGTGGGCTATACCAAGTATACAAACCCTAGGCCTTTGGGCCTATTAGGATGTGCTTGTCTATTATCACTTTAAACGTTCTTTGAGTCCAAAATTGAAACTGAAAACACTTTGTCTTACGATTGTCTTTGATTGTCAGAATTTGATCACGAAAAACGGAGTCAGTTTAAATTTCATGTCACTAAAAATTCACAGAGAATCGCAATTGTTCACCAGAAACACGCATCTGATTTTTAGAGTCGCATCTGTTAATTTTGAGTCGCATCTGTTAAATCTGAGTCGCATCTGTAATTTCTGAGTCGCATCTGTCAGTGTGGCTCGCATCTAATTTATATAGGTTGCATCTGGTTGTTATGAGTTGCATCTGTAATTTCTGAGTCGCATCTGTCAGTGTGATTCGCATCTGCTTTAGAAACACCGCATGCGTTATATTCTGAGTCGCATCTGTCATCTTGAGTCGCATCTGATAATTCTGAGTCGCATCTGTCAGTTTGAACCGCAACTGTTAAAATTGAAACGCATCTGTCTGATTACCAGAAAAACCAAAATTCACTGTCACTGTCCAGTTATCAGGGTTATACCAGTTTCAGTGGTCTTCATACAAACAGTCTTCGAAAACAGAAACCTGAAACGATTTGCTCAATTTTGCATCCTTTAGGTTCATTTAGTCATTACCATAGTTGTCTTCAGTTAGAGTTTACCTTCATCTTAGGGATCATATTACTTTGCATTAGACTTTTAGAGAGGTCACATTTACAAACTTTAGGAGTAGTCCACCATCTATACTCTAGAAAGGTCATAGTGTCAACGAAATCTGTCATTGAACCTAGTCTTATCATCATATACTTTGTCCCACAGAGAGTTGTCCTACCTCATCAGTCTAGTTAGGAAACTCAACGTGTCTCTGATCTTTGTCCTACATTGGTTCCTTGACTTATCTAAATTGACACTTTGGTTTGACTTTAGGTAGTTGGTCCCTTCACCTTGGGTTTATAGAATTGATCATTTTAGGGTCTCACTTAGACTTCTTGCACCTTTAGGGTCTAGACTAGTATCATCATAGGACATCCCTTATTTTGCATAAGAAAACCCCAAAAACATAGAATAGAGTCATACAGTTTCTAGATATAGTTTTGCATTTCCCGCATATTGAGCTTGTCTTACATGGTTGAAACTAGGTCTAAGAGAAGAGAGAGAAAACATGTCGAACCCAAGCGAGTTCATCAACCCATTTTCTTCAAGACCTCATAAGACTCTATTAGACAAATTCACCACTAGAAACACTCAAGGACATGTTACAATAGAAGACATAGAAGCTGCCGCACAGGACCCTGAATTTGCTTCTTTTGTAGATGAGTACCTAGCAAACGATCGTCAACGGTTCTTAGGAAAACTGCTAGCTGAAGGTGCTACCTTACCTCCAGGATTTGACATTAGCACCTTACAAACTCAACCTACACAAGGGACACATACCACGACTGCTAGTACTACTATACCTCAAGTCAGCACGACTATGCCATCTAGCACGTCTACACAGAGTACAACAGTCCATACGTCCCCATTTGGTATACCTAGCATGACATCAGGATTTAATTTCACTACAGGGACATCCTCATCCACTCCCACTGGTCCTCTTATTGGGAGTAAAAGACCTAAAACATCAGCCCATACATCTTATGTCGGTATCACTAGTGCGCAATCAACAACCACACCTACTGCTAGCATTATGGGTACCTTGCCACAGTCAATGGCCATACCTAGTGCTCAGGTCACTAGTACTATACCAAGGATTACACAAAAAGGGGGCATTCCCTCCTTCCAATATGGCAATCAAAATCCACTTCTCCAGACTAGCAGTCAAAACCAATTTACATCAGTTCTGAATCAGAATCCCTTTTCACAGATTGGTAGTCAGAATCCGTCTACCCAGATTCTAGGCCAAAACTATTTCACATCGGTTCCGAATCAGAATCCCTTTGTACAGAGTGGTACTCAGAATCCATTTACACAGAATCCAGGACAACATCAATCTATGCCGATTCCAAACCAGAATACATTTACCAACATTCTAAATCCAAATCCACCTCAGAGGCCAACCTTCAATCAAAACCCATCACGAGACTTTGGATTTCAGAATACATATATGGATCCGCATAATCCTTCTAGCACATCTTTGACTCAAGTTGACGTCCTACAAACACAAATGCAGGCATTACAAACGCAAATGGATAACATGTTAGTGTCAACTAAGAAATCATTTTCACCAAAGGACATATGTCCATTCCCTTTTGATAGATCATTGTACATGACACCTTTCCCTCACAGATATGTCATACCAAATCTTCCTAAGTACAATGGCAAACGCAATCTAGTAGAACATATCAGGGAATTTTCTACCATATGCATTGATGTCGCTTACGACCCCACATACCTTATGAGGCTATTTCCACGAAGTCTTGTAGGGGTTGCACTAGAATGGTTTTCGGGTCTAGATTCTGGCATTAGATCATGGGGAGAACTAGTCAAGAAGTTTGTGGAGCAATTCTCCTTCCACATTGACCATGAGATAAATATAGCAACCTTGTGCCACACAACACAAGACGAAGGTGAAACATTCATTGCTTTCTTCCAGAGATGGAGAACTATTGCTAGTAGATGTCCTGTTGAGATACCTGAAAAACAAAAGGTTACAATGTTTCAAGAAAACCTTCATCCAAAACTCAGGAGTAACTTAAGGGTACATTGCTGCATATCTTTTTCGGAACTAGTGGAAAAGGGGGTGATAATAGAGAAGGATCTCATTGAAAAGGGTGAACTCAAGATGACAACACCCAATCGAAACACGGTCATACAAAACACTCCCACCGACAGAAACAGATTCTGGTCTCGCAACAAAAATGTCACCAATGATGGGGTGGTTGATGCTAAAACATTACAAACAGGACCCCTCCTCACATTAAAAGGGCCTCATAACTTTGCCAACACGCTTAATGCTGTCAATCAACCTCCCAACGTGGTCCAAAACACTCAACGTCCACCACCAAGGAGATTCCAAAAACGTGAGTTCACTCCCTTAGGGGAACCCATTGAGTCGGTGTTCAAACAACTGTTACAACACAACCTCATACAACTGCAGGAACCAAGACAATACGATCCAGGACAGTTTAAACCAACTTGGTGGGATGACAACGCTTTTTGTGATTATCATAGGACTAAGGGACATAACCTACAAAACTGTCGACAACTGAAGAACATCATACAGGATCTTGTTGACAAGAGAATCATTGAAGTTAGTGGACAAAAACAAAAGACATCGAACACTGATCATCAAGTCTTTTCAGACCCACTACATGACCATGGGAAAGGAACTGTCCCCAGTTCGAGTACTAAGACCAATATGTCAGCCAATTATGTGAATATAAAACATGACTATGATAGTGGAAAAATCATTCATTGCCTTCGCGCCGCCAATGACAACATCAATACCATTACTATCAAGGCTAATCCGGAATGTGCGGTCAGTACTCGTCGTACTAAGTTTGTTATCCAAGGTCCTCCATCACAACAAGCATCACAACCTTCCAAGTTACAATATAACCTACTTGACCAGTTGGGGAAGACCCCAGCCCAAATTTCAATCTTGGAATTGTTGCGTATCTCCCCCGAGCATCGGTCTATCCTCGATAAGGCTTTACAGAACACCACGGTCCTTAATGACCTTGATGTCAATCATTTCCAGGAGATGGTGGGCTACTTGACCAATAATCATCATGCCACGTTTTCTGAACAAGACTATGCCACAGATAAGACAAACCACAATGACCCTTTACATCTAGAAGTCCTTGTTGATGACACCAAAGTTAGACGAGTTTTGGTAGACGGAGGAGCAGGGTTAAATCTATGCACTTTAAAACTAATTAAGGCATTAGGTATTTCAGAAGCATGCGTGGACATCACCAAGAGTATTGTCATTAAGGCTTATGATGATGAAGAAAGAAAATCAAAGGGGGTGGTAACACTTCCTATCAGAATTGGTCCTGCGGTAATGGAGACAAAGTTCCAAGTCTTGGATCTCACCCTCCCTTATAACCTTTTGCTAGGTAGACCATGGATTCATGCCATGAAGGCAGTCCCTTCCACATATCATCAGTGCCTTAAATTCCCTTACAATGGCACCGAAATAACTATCGATGGTGATCCTGATCCTTTTTAGTATTGCACTAACCTAAAGGACATCCCTCAATGTCAAGTGCCAGTCAACCAAGAGGCCTCATCATCTAATCCATCTTCTTATGTTGACCCGTCCACGCTCACTCGAACATCTATTGCACCTTCACTTCCCACTACTCCTAGGGTTGAGATCCAAGACAAGGGTTGTGGAGAGTATTATATGAAGACTTCCTATTGTGTTAGCCACTTGGTCCCTCCTAAGTCATATGGTTTGCCTACAACAGGTAGGGGACAGTCTATAATCACTATACATGTTCCCCCCACAACAACTTTCACTAAATGGGGTGAATTAAGCAAAGAGGCTGTAGATACAGAAGATGTTACTTCCTGGCTGTATAAGGAAGATAATCAACAACCCCTTTTACTTGGTCATATTCCTACAAGACTATATGGAAAGGGTTTCAAAATCATGCAAAGAAAAGGATATGATGGACAAAGTGGTTTAGGCTTAAACCAAGATGGCAGAATTGAACCAATATTTGTTTCTCAGTGGCCAAAAGGAGTAGGGCTAGGGTTTCAACCGATTCAGATTGGCGCTCCTAGTACTCCATTACCCTTACTTAAGGAAGTACGTGCTTCAGAAGACATTAAGACATCTCACGAACCAATAGACCAAAATCATTCTAACTCGCCTGACTCTAATGATTATGAGTGGGATTCCTTATCCTCTACTTCTTCCATGGACCTTGACAAGTTATTTGGAGAACTTGATTTGCTGTTAAGTTCCTCACCAAATCCTTTAAATTCCTGTCCACCAAAGAAAATGACAAAAGAGGAGTGGTTTAAACACTACTATTGGGAATCACTTGATCCTACCTCTTGGCAACCTGAACCACCTCTTTCTTATCGTCAAACCTTGGCATTAGGCCCACCTATTTCTCCACCTAGACCCAAACCCAAGAGCAAAAAGGACTTGGTACAAGACTTTTGTGACCACATGAATAATTCAATTTTTACCTTGACTCCATTAGACTTTGATAACTCCGATGATGACATGCCCTTAGTTTATCCCCAACTCATAGATTGGGATCAACAAGATATACCTGTCTTAGACACTTTTGAGAACGACGAAGCAATTGCTGAGTTCCTGGGATTACGTGAAGGCATACCTAATGGGGATCATAAAGCTGGTTTTACCATTGACTTGGACAATAAATCATATTTTGGGGAATCTGTTCAACCCTCCAGTCGCAAAAATGAGAAAAAGAATAAACAAGATAAAAAGGACGAGTCTCTAGGTGAAAACCGCAAGGCACCTCTAGACCATGAAAAAGTAAAAAGAAAGGATGCATCCGAAGGTGAAAACCTCTCTGAGGCGCCTAAGGATGGAGGTTTGAACATTCTCCCCATTGCACAGGAAAATTCACCCATGCTCGTGGAAGAATCAGTAGAAGTCAACATAGGCACAAAAGAGAATCCTCGATTGATTTATTTGGCGGTGTCACTGACAACACAAGAGAAATCAGAGTTCCACAACTTCTTTGAACAAAGACAGATTAATTTTTCTTGGTCATATGCCGACATGCCTGGGTTGGATCCTCAACTTGTTCTACATCACTTGCCTTTACAACCAGATGCCAAACCAGTAAAGCAGAAGTTGAGAAAAATGCATCCACAAATTGCTTTATTAGTCAAGG
>VDFB02000002.1:151987972-152101627 GCA_007258455.2 Sequoia sempervirens | reverse complement strand
ACATGAATAATTCAATTTTTACCTTGACTCCATTAGACTTTGATAACTCTGACGATGAAATGCCCTTAGTTTATCCCCAACTCATAGATTGGGATCAACAAGATATACCTGTCTTAGACACTTTTGAGAATGACGAAGCAATTGCTGAGTTCCTGGGATTACGTGAAGGCATACCTAATCGGGATCATAAAGCTGGTTTTACCATTGAATTGGACAATAAAGCATATTTTGGGGAATCTGTTCAACCCTCCAGTCGCAAAAATGAGAAAAAGAATAAACAAGATAAAAAGGACGAGTCTCTAGGTGAAAACCGCAAGGCACCTCTAGACCATGAAAAAGTAAAAAGAAAGGACGCATCTGAAGGTGAAAACCTCTCTGAGGTGCCTAAGGATGGAGGTTTGAACATTCTCCCCATTGCACAGGAAAAGTCACCCATGCTCGTGGAAGAATCAGTAGAAGTCAACATAGGCACAAAAGAGAATCCTCGATTGATTTATTTGGCGGTGTCACTGACAACACAAGAGAAATCAGAGTTCCACAACTTCTTTGAACAAAGACAGATTAATTTTGCTTGGTCATATGTCGACATGCCTGGGTTGGATCCTGAACTTGTTTTACATCACTTGCCTTTACAACCAGATGCTAAACCAGTAAAGAAGAAGTTGAGAAAAATGCATCCACAAATTGCTTTATTAGTCAAGGCAGAACTCAAGAAACTCTTAGACGTTGGTTTCATCAGACTTATTGACTATGCAGATTGGATTTCCAATCTTGTACCAATTACCAAACCAGCTGGGGGCATCCGCATCTGCACTAATTTTAGAGATATCAACAAAGCTTGTCCTAAGGATAACTTCCCTTTGCCTAATATAGACATGATAGTTGACATGACAGCAGGATATGAGATGTTGTCCCTTATGGATGGATTCTCAGGATATAACCAGATCAGAATAGCCACTGAAGATCAACCTAAGACAACCTTCACTTGTCCTTGGGGAACGTATTGCTGGAATGTTATGCCCTTCGGACTTAAGAATGCAGGAGCAACCTATCAACGTGCCATGACTACTATTTTTCATGATCTAGTACACACTTGTATGGAGGATTATGTTGATGACCTTATTGTAAAATCCAAGACAAGGGCACAACATTTACAGGTTTTAGACAAGGTATTTCAGAGGCTAGAGAAGTATAATGTGAGACTCAATCCAAAGAAATGTGTGTTTGGAGTCAAGTCAGGAAAGCTATTAGGTTATATAATTTCTAGATGAGGCATTGAAGTAGATCCAACTAAGGTAAAAGCAATCATGGACATGCCACCACCCAACAATCTCAGTCAACTAAGGACATTACAGGGAAGGTTGCAATCTATCAGAAGATTTATAGTGCAGCTAGCAGACAAGACAGACCCTTTTCAACATCTACTTAAGAAAGGAGTACCCTTTGCATGGACACCTAGGTGTGAAGAGGCTTTTCAACTGATTAAGGAATATTTACTTACACCACCTGTCTTAATGCCACCTGTTGAAGGAAGACCATTGATTCTTTATATCACAGCAACCCATTCATCACTCAGAGCATTGCTTGCACAGAATGACGATGAAGGTCATGAAAGGGCAGTCTATTATATCAGTCGGACTTTGGTTGGTTATGAGCTTAACTATAGTAACATTGAACGTGCCTGTCTTGCAGTAGTATTTGCTACCCAAAAATTGAGGCACTACATGCTAAACCATCAAACAATGTTGATTGCTAAAATAGATCCTCTGAAATATCTTCTTAGTAAGGCAGCATTAACAGGACATCTGGCTAAGTGGGTTATGATACTTAGTGAGTATGATATATAGTATGTGTGAGAGAAAGGCTATTAAAGGACAAAGCCATCGCTGATCGGGCTAGTTGATGTTCCGCAAATCACCATTAGTGGCGTATTTCTCGATGAGTTCATATTCACATTTGACACAAACATAACATGGAAACTGTACTTTGATGGTTCACATACAAATCATGGTTCAGGGGCTTGGATTTTGTTTATCACACCATAAGGTGATTCCATCCCTAAGTCATTCAGGATTGCATTTCCATGCACTAACAACATGGCGGAATATGAAGCTCTGTGACAGTGGTTACGCATGGGCGTCAAGTGGAAAATTACAATTTTACAAGTATATGGTGATTCTCAACCAGTAATCAAAGTGCAAATGATGATTATGAGACTAAGCATTGAGAAGCTTAATTCCATACGTTTACGGCGTATAGTTTTAAAGAGTACTTTGACAAAGTTGAATTTCATCAAATACCTCATGTTTTAAACAGGGCAGCAGACGCCATGGCTACAATTGCATCACTTCTTGACATTCCTAACAACGTGCCTAAGTTTGAGTTCTTGGTAGAACAGCTCTTGATCCCAGCCTACGATATCCCAGATTCTGAGATGGTGTGTGACATCGTTGGTCCCGATTCCCCTTGGTACAAAGAAATTTATGATTACCTTCATGCTGAAGTCATACCCATTGGCCTATCCAACAACCAACGTAGAACATTCCTCCGCAAGTCAGCCAAATACACCATCGTCGGAGACACCCTATATAGACGCGCTTTAGACAATACCTTACTGAGATGTCTTGATTCTACTGAAGCACAAGCAACCTTGCGTGGGGTGCATGAGGGTATATGTGGTTCCCATTCTAGCGGTCCTACCTTAGCCAAAAAGATTATGAGACTGGGTTATTATTGGCCTACTATGGAAAAGGACTCATATGTCTTTGTAACAAAATGTCATCAATGCCAAGTTCATGGAGATTTGATACATGCCCCAGCACAGGAGCTCCATCCTATCACGTCACCATGGCCTTTTGCCCAATGGGGACTCGACCTCATAGGTAAGATCCACCCCACCTCATCTAATGGACACAAGTTCATTATCACTGCCACTGAGTACTTTACGAAGTGGATAGAAGCCATTCCTATGACATACATTACCGGCGCACAGATTTCTAGATTTATCTTAAACTATATCATTTGTCGGTATGGTGTCCCTCAGTCCATAATCACTGATAATGGCCGTCCATTTAAGAACCAGGAAGTCTGCCATTTGTGTGATCAATTTCATATCCAACATCACTTCTCCACTCCATACTACCCCCAAGGTAACGGCCAAGCAGAGGCATCTAACAAGACCATCATTAGAATCCTCAAGAAGACTGTCAATGATGCTGGTCGTGACTGGCATTTACAGCTAAACCCTGCCTTATGGGCTTATCATACAAGTATCCGTACTCCCATTGGTGCTACCCCATACTCACTTGTCTTTGGATCTGAAGCCATTTTTCCTATTGAGGTCGAGATTCCTTCCCTAAGGGTATCCCTGAAAGGCCACATTGACGATGAAGAGTACCGAGTGTCGAGACTCCATGAGTTAGAATTCTTGGACGAGCGTAGACAGAAGGCACTAGACCATCTCCAAGCATATCATAACCGCCTTTGTCGTAGCTATAACAGGAGGGTTTTAAACATAAATTTTGACATTGGTGACTTGGTTTTAATGGAGAACCCAAAGAATCAAGCAGAAAGAGACAAACCAGGAAAGTTTGAACCTAATTGGTTGGGACCTTATGTTGTTACAGAAGCTTTTGGATCAGGAGCGTACCAACTCTCTACTCCCAAAGGTGAACCATTGTCCTCACCAATCAATAGTATGCATCTGAAGAAGTTCTACGCATAGCTTCTAGGAGCCTTTGTCTTATTTAGCAAAAATACAAAAAAAAATCAGAAAATCAAAAAAATCGTTATCAAGGTGAAAACCTGGCAAACAGGCGTCTTGATAACACCAAAAAAATTAGTTAATATGGAAAATAGTAAAGACAAATCATTCGTCCAACGGTGAAAACCACTTCGGTGGCACCTTGGATAGGTACCATGGTGAAAACCTGGCAAACAGGCGCCATGTGTACTCAACCCCGCTCCTTTGTCTACTATTATTCTAATCCACCCTGTACATAGCCCACACCCTATACATAGTCCACTATCTTGTACATAGTCCACTACCTTGTCCATCTCTTGTATATATCATTCCTAATAAGTGGTAGTCTTTTCCATAGCTTGGAACGATTGACATCGAGAGCATTTCATATCCCCCATCTCACTCTATTCATAATCAATTGGTCTTATACTCGATTGGGGGCAAATACTTGACATGCGTCATATTGATTCTTACATTGGCTATGTGGAAGACGTAAAACCATGGAAAATCCACGAACATCGCAAAATGACTTGAGAAAACACAAAAACATCAGAAAACTTCAAAAAATCCAAAAATAGAGTCAGAGTCAATCGCACTTGTGAGTCTTTGTCGTTAGTCGAACTACGTTGCCTCTGTGACTGGACGTAGGTAAGGCCATCTGCCAATGTGCCCCCGAGGCATTAGGTCAGTCTATTTAGGTTTGTCTGTATAAAGTCTTGCGTCAATCCATGTGTCTATATGACAAGGTCATTGGTAGTGTCGAACTACGAGGTCTCTGCGTGTACAACGTAGGCAAGGCCATCACACGATGAGCCCCCGAGGCCGCACTAGGTCAATCCATCAGGGTTCATCGCATTCACTTTCACACACGTCTTCTATTTGTAGTCAGTCTTGTCGGTCGCAGTCAAGTCGAACTACGAGGTCTCTGCGTGTACAACGTAGGCAAGGCCATCACACGATGAGCCCCCGAGGCCGCACTAGGTCAGTCCTTTAGGGTATGTCATCACACACGGTCAATTGTCCACACATCATATCAAGTCATGCATTACTCTGGTGAACAAGTCAGCAATGTCTCTGAGTCATATCAAACAACTTGCCAAACAAAACAATTCAGAAAGATCAACCAACCGTCTGCTACAGGATGTGTCCTTCTTGGAAACAGGCGTTATCAAAACAATCAACCTATGTCTTATTCAGGATGCGTCCTTCCTGCGTAATCGACAAGGTCAAAACAATCAAACGTAGCCTTACACAGGTTATCACATCAACGACATCTGACTCAACGTCTTATACGATACATGTCTTTCTGAAACCAGGCTTTGTCATGCCTTATACAGATAGTCATAACATCGAAACCAGACTTACAGTCTTATCCGGTATGTGTATCTCTTGCAATCAGGCTCTATCAATCAAACCAATCAAACAAACAAATCATGTTTCGCAAATATTTTCATTGGCTTATTGACTTTATGGCTTATTTATCTTATCATTTATCTTGAATTGATGACTGGGATTCATGTTACTAGCTTTCTCAAGGATGTCCCATGAAGGATTTAGAGAAGCAACGACGTATCGGAATTCTATTTTCTTTGACTGTTGTCTGTTGACTGTCTTTTCAATTTGATTTTCAGTCATGTTACTAGTTTCCTCAAGGATGTCCCATGAAGGATTTAGAGGAGCAATGACGTATCATGACCCGTCTTTTCTTTTGTTTGCTGTTTGTGGTTTGTCCTGACAAAAAGACTGGGGCAACTTGTGCCCTTAGTATGAGTTAATGACAATCCTTGTCTGCGACTGTCTGTTATTAGCAAGTGGATGACCTTGCACACCTTGATCTATGTCATATCATGGTGTTTTTCTCCATTTGTATTAGTCCCGCCCAATGATGATAAAGTGCAATACCTTTTGTGATACGGTAAAATATCGAAGATTCCTAACATTAACATTTATCTTCTGTCGTTTCATTCTTTGTCGATCTTCTATTCCGCACTAACGTTTCTTCTTTCTTGCATTATGATGAAGTCCTGTGACACAAAAAATGGTATACATCATCCTGCATCAACATACATGTTAGGAACATACATATATATAGGCATAATAGACAATAATCATCATTTAACACTGCATATCATAAGCAATAAACTGTAAATACATGCATCACATTACATTTGTATAACATCCCATGTCATTATACATATAACATCACATTGCATCTCATAATCATATAGAATCATATGTCACATAGAATCAACATTATCACATTAGTTGCATAAACAACATAAAGTACATACAACCATCCATCACATAGGCATGTCATATAAACATCACAAGTATAAATCAAGACTGCATAATCAATAAATAGACAATGCATATCATAAGAATCGCCGCCAAAATCATATATACATAGCTCAAATGTGTCACATCACAATGTCATAATGTATCATAAATACATGGAAGCCCGCAGGCTATCGGATCAAAATACAATGTCTCAAATGGACCTCAAAACTGTATCTCTATCCTGAACTACCACTGCCATCATGTCGGGAATGTGTGGGAGACTGATACTGCGAACCTGCTGATCTCGGAGCTGTGGGAGGTCTGTCGTAGGGCCCTGCTCTGCGTGGCTGGTCCACTCCCTCTGTACTCACTGTCCGTGTGTGGGTCCTGGTCTGGGACCTGCTGCTCTGTGCTGCTGAAAAACTAGGAGCCCGTCTCTCTATGGGAACCTCTGCCTCATACAAGTCTCGGTAATATCTCTCCCTCTCGCCGGCTCTGACCAACTCTCTGGCAAATGCTGCTGATGGTCCTGTACATAATGACCTGAGCTCTGTGAATCTCTGCTCAGTCTCCTGCCGCCGGGCTACAGCCTGATCCCTCTCCAACAAGGCTCTGTCTCTCTCCACCCTGTAGGCATCTCTCTCTGCCATCAACACTCTCATCTGCTCCTCCAAGGAGGCAACCTGGGCTCGTAATATATCAGTGTCGGGCACCTCTGCCTCTGTCTCATCCTGACGGACCCTATCTCGCCCATCCTCCTCCTCGTCCATCTCCTCCAGGATCTGATCCCTGATCTCTCTCTCGTGATCATCCTCCTCCTCATCATCCTCCTGGTAGGCACCTAGCAATCCAAGGGCATCGACCTCTGCCTCCTCTCCAACCGGGCCTCCTCTGAACTGCCTCCTCGCACCTACCTCTGCCTCTGCTGGGATGTCAAGGATGTCTGGAATAACTGCCTCAGCTAGCTGCTCCTCCTCGCCACCTCTGGCCACATCTAGCATGGCCAGATCCTCCTCTCCTCCCCTCTCCTCACGGATCGGGTGACAAGGCTGCTCCTCATCCTCGTCGACCACGCCTCCCTCTCCTGCCTCCGGCCACCTCTGCCATCATCCCCACCATCACCTCGACCTCCTCTACCTCCTCTGCCCCGTCTGCCTGGGACCTCTAACCCGCCGCTCTACTGGTGCTGGCTGCCCTGGATCTGTCAAAGGAGTCGGCCTGTGTAATGCCCACCACTGATCATATGCTGGAGTCATCCCTGGATCTGCTGGTCCACCCCTCCATCCCCATGCCTGTGCCTGTAATCCATCAATATCCGCCTCTGCAGTGGCGACTGGAATCTCTGGCCCCCATAATATGACCTCTCGTGACGACCTGGCAAACTCGGCTCCCCCTCGAGGTACATCCTGTACCTCTCCAAACTGCCTTAGGACCCGGTCCCGACAACTGTCGCTCTATGATGTGCATATGGGACACTGTCCGTCCCACCAAATACTGTGTCTGTCGACAAAATGGCAAATGCTCGCCCTCATCTGACCACACCTCGCAGCCTAGGTACGGTCTCCATGTAAACTCCTGCATCAGGTCTATAGCGTGTCTATAATAGCCCGTGTCTCCAATATGGTGCTGTGTGGTGGCTCCCGCATACCGAAAGGCGTATGGCGCTCCACGAGCTAGATCTACTGTCACCGGTGGTCTAAAGATAGCAATATGCTCCCACGCCCATACCATCAGGAGCGTGGTGCCGCAGCTCATCGACTGCGCCTCTCTATAGGCAATGTCATGAAGGTGGAAGTATAGCATCCCCAGCACACACGAACCCCAAGCATATACAACTCGGCGCTCTAGCATGCCCACTAGCATCTCACCCCATCCCACAGGAAATCCATGACCTCGGCGGTCAGGCAGTACAATACCACCTATCAGTGTCGCCACTAGACAGTCTAACTGTCTATACCTCTGGGCCAACACCCGCCATCTGATCTCATAGTCGTCCACCCCTAGCTGTCTAACGTCAGCGTGGGGGTAGTATTTGTACATCTAAGCTATACCCCTCTGGGTATCATAGACTACCCGTGTGCCTCTAATAGGCAGTCTCAGAATCCTATACACGTCCTCCAAAGTCACTGTAGCCTCTCCAGTCGGAAGATGGAACGACGATGTCTCCGAGTGCCACCGCTTGCAAAGTGCTGTCAGTAAACCCCGATTTGCCCTAATCTGGGGCATATCAGTCACGTGCAACAAACCCAAATGCCATAAAGTCCGTCGCTCGGCCGACCGTAAGCTGTCTCTGAATCGAAACGTCGTGGGTCTCGACTCACGTGTGTAGATAGGGTCAAGAACAACCTGCAACAACATGCCTCATGTCAGCCTGAATCATCTACCCTAGTGAAAAATGAATGTTTTGACATAAAATGCAAATGCGTCATTATTTTGCAGATGTGTCACTTTTTTAACACATGCGTCGCTTTTCTACAGATGTGGTCCACTAATTACAAGTGCGTCATTATTAATCAAATGTGGTTAATTATTATCAAATGCATGCTAAAAATGACATTTACGGTTCAAAATGGCAAATGCATGTCTAAATATTCTAATGCATCGCTAAACATGCAAATACGGTTCAAAACTTCAATTGCGCATCATAAATATCAAATGCGTAACACAAAAAACACATGCGGTTATTTTCTAAACTAAGCCTAAATGGTCGGTGTTAAAATGTAAATGCGGCTTTTCGCAAGCAGATGCGTCGTTCGTGCATACAGATGCGGTGCAAATTAAAATGACACGCACAACTAAAAATGCAATAAATACCTTAAAATGCGCGAAACTTAAAAATTTTCAAAAGACAAGTTTTAGGTACATACCGGGGGGTCCGCGCCGGCTGGTCTCTGGAATGTCCTGATCCTATATGCACAATGATGGGTGGCTAGAACTGGAGACATCCTCGCTGAAAGTCAGAGCAAACTTTTCAAATCTCTAAGCTGGGTGGGTGCAAATGAATAGTTTTTCACCCCAATTCCAATATATACCTAGGGCTTAGGTGGCATTTCCTTCCTTCTGGCCATGTAAACTTTCATTTTCTATTATCCCGTACCCATCCCTCACATTTCCAAACCCAATTCCATCAACTGCATTACATTTCTGCCTATCTACTGGGCTAATCGGGTGCATTTCCAAATTTTTCTGAACCTTTCAAAAATTTGTCAATTTTCCCGAGGGGGCATACCTTCACCTGTTCTAATCCGGAGCTTTACTGGGGCATATTTTCATTGATTTTTCTTTGACACAACGCCGAAACAACATTGTATCAAAGAGGGGCAAATGTAGACACCGAAATTTGGTCTAGGCTTGCGGCTTCTATATTCTTCATAATTCGTATTATTCATGGTCATGATTAAATAATGTCAATTATTTAATTATTCATCTTAACATTAATTCATCTTCTATTATTTCTTCTATTAATTAAATAATCTCAATTATTTAATTAATTCACTTTTCTTTATTCTATCTGATTAATTAAATAAACGCTTGTTATTTAATTATGTTACCAATTAACCTTCTTCTTATTAAATTAAATAAATCATTATTTAATTTACTCTTTATCATATTTCAACTATAATTAAATAAATTCATAATTTATTTAATTATTCATTTAAATCCTTCGTCATTTAATTAAATAAATCTTATTTATTTAATTATTCTTCAAATATCGAGTCTTGAATTAAATGAATTATTTAATTCATTAATTCTATTTTAACACATTCTTCTATATTTTAGATAATTATGTGAGTTATCTAAGTATTCACTTTTACTCAACTCGACATCTATTTTAATCGTTCAGTTAACTATTGATTCGATGTCTGAGTGGCATCTTCGAGTAATCTCTTATTTAGATCATGCAATCCTCCAGTTCTAACTCATTTGTGTGTACATGCAGATTAATTAAATGTTGTGTGTGCGTTCGAACGGAGAGTCGTTGTAATCAATCTTTATCTTTGTCATGCAAAGATATTTCTAATGTTTTCGAATGCCGAACTGAAGATTAAATCATTTATTTAATCTTTAATTCTATCAGTTAACATAATGCATGTCTAATCTATCAATCTCAACCATCCGTTGATCTTTCGATCTTGGCCTGTCGTTCGAATAATCAATTTTCTATAAATTGATTTGTCATTCTTCATTCCAACCTCTCTCGCGAATTTGATAACTTTGGAGAGCACTTTTGTCTTGAATCTTCGATATTTTGCTAATCACTATCTTAGGCTATACTTGCACGAACTTGAAAATCCGAGGGCAATTATACTACACAAGCAAAATGGAGAAGGGCAATCGAGATAATTCATGGAAATACATTTGGAATTGGTGAGATTGTTTCAATTTTAATTACGTTTTTACTTTCCCATGTTCTTTGTTGCTTAACGTATGAATTTGCATTTTAGATTTAGTTTTGTATTGAATGTGTGCTTCTAATCTTGATTCTGGTGTGTCTATTGTGCAAATCTTTTATTTGGCATTACAGATTCAAGTGATGGCAAGGCACTTGAAGTGCACATGAATAGATTTGATCAAGACACAACATCGGGTAGGTTGTTGAGGTTCATATCCAAGATAGGTGGCAAATCATGCATGGACAATCCAAGTTGCTCATGGATATTATATCCATAAGACTTGTTAGATTAGACTGTAGCATTGGATAAGTATCTTTTAGTACAATTGCATAGAATATTGTAAGAAGGTTTGATTTATGTGTACCAAATTGAAGGGGCATGCATTTTTATCGTGGGATCATATCTAGATTGATAATAAAATAAAGGGCAAGGATAAAGTTAAATCTTGGAACATAATAGTTACCAAGTTAAGAATTAAGGTTTATGTGTAGATGATGAAATGACTATTTTGAAAAAATTATTGAACTTGAGACAAAAGAATATAAGTGCCAAAGACTATACTAAAAAATTCTATAGATTGATCATTTGTACCTATCAAGAAAATAAAAAACTCATCGAAGGAAGATTCTTGTTGGAAGAGCTTTATTACCAAGTAGGAAAAACATAATATTCCTATCCTAGATTCTACAAAACCAAAAACACCTCCCACATAATCTTCATGCAAGACCATAAAGAGAATTTTTTTTATTGAACCTTTAAAAATATATATCAAATATTAAACACAAAACTTGCTTATCAATCGAAACATTTATTTTTTAAATTATGTATCATATATATATATATATATATATATATATATATATATATATATATATATATATATATATATATATATAAGGAACAATTAATTTATTGATAATAAACATTTAAAAAAAAAATTAGTATGAAATAATATTTTTAAGTGAAAGTGAGTGAAATTTTTATATAACAAGAAATATTTTAAAATTAAAAAAATAATTAAATTACTAATATAAATTTCTCAAAAAATGTTATATTGCAAAGTTAAAGTAATATAGATTTATTATATTATATACTATTGTGAAAGGAAATTCAGAAATCTTTAGGTTTAGTCTAAGCCAATCTAATAAGATGTATGCATAAGCATAAATTATTAATGTTTGAACCTTTAAAAATATATATCAAATATTAAACATAAAATCGGCTTGTCGATGACAAAATTTATTTTTAAAATTATGTATCATATATACATATAAAATGTAAGAAATAATTAATTTATTGATAATATATATTTTTAAAAAATAATTAAAATAGTATGAAATAATATTTTAAAGTGAAAGTGAAGTAAAATTTTTATATAACAAGAAATATTTTAAAATTAAAAAAATTAATCAAATTATTAATATAAATTTATCATAAAAAGTCATATTGTAAAGTTAAAGTAATATAGATCTATTATATTGTATACTATATTATGAAAGAAAATTAAGAATCTTTAGGATTAGTCTAAGCCAATCTAATAAGATGTATACATAAGCATAAATTATTAATGTTTGAACCTTTAAAAATATATATCAAATATTAAACATAACACTCCCTTGTCGATGGCAACATTTATTTTTAAAAGTGTGTATCATTTATTGATAATAAATATTTTTTTAAAAATAATAATTAAAATAGTATGAAATAATATTTTTAAGTGAAAGTGAAGTGAAAATTTTATATAAGAAGAAAGATTTTAAAATCAAAAAATTTAATCAAATTATTAATATAAATTTATCAAAAAAAGTCATATTGCAAAGTTGAAGTAGATCTATTATATTATATACCATTGTGAAAGGAAATTAAGAAATCTTTAAGCCAATCTAATAAGATGTATACATAAGCATAAATTAACCTAGACTAACAAATAATAAATGGAGTAGTGTTACTTTGAAAAATGTATATATTGTTCTAGGAAGGGAAATAAGAAGGATAGAGGTACTTTATTTTGAACTTGTCCCACCTCACATCCCTCTTTTATTCACCTTGGTACCAATCTATTATATTTCTTTCTAATAACTCAAGGAATGAAACAGAGTAGCTTGCAAGATTGCGCATTCACTTGATCAACAAAGCATACAACTATTCACACTTGCAAATACTTTCAATGATGGACGATGCAACATTGTGAATAGATAGTTGGTTGATAAGGAAGATGAACCATTCAACTTCCCTAACTACTAATTTTTTTAAAATACCTTGGTCAAATTCATTGAAGGATGACGAGAGATTGGAAGGTCAACAACCAAGGTAATAGTACACAAACTCAACTCTAAGAGAAGACTATGAGTTATATTATCATAGTGTGTATGAATAGTCATTTTTATTTGAGTAGAGCCTTGCAAGATCACTAGGCTAGTCAAGAGAATTTGTTATTGACACCTTGTTTCAAATGTTTGTAACCTCTTTATTTGAAGACTATAATAGAAGAAATTTCCTCGTGTCTATTCCTATGTCTTCCTCCATTGCTTTTAATTTGAGTTCAATAATTTGTTGTGTTATGTTCATCCATTTGAGTATTAGCATGAGAACTCTAAGAGTTGCATGATCTTTAATGCATGCATTCATGGGACCCCTAATCATGATTACATAAATTATATTTAAGTGGATTCTACCTATGAAGTAAATTCTATTTTTCACATTTGTGAGTGTGAGTAGAATATAATTAAGGGATCTTCCAATTCAAAGGCTATTTAGTTTAAGTTGTGCTGCGTGTAATTATTAAAAAGGTTAATTAACAAAATAAAATGACAAATAGAGGGATTCCTCTTTGAAGAGTAATAAATAAACCACCCAAAGTGAAAATTTTAGTGAACTTGATGTGAGACCTCCAAACATAATTGGAGGCCATGGAGAATGATGACAAGGGAAGTAGATGTAGATTCAAGTGATGGCAAGGCACTTGAAGTGCACATGAATAGATTTGATTAAGACACAAAATAGGGTAGGTTGTTGAGGTTCATATCCAAGATAGGTGGTAAATCATGCATGGAAAATCCAAGTCGCTCATGGATATTATATCCATAAGACTTGTTAGATTAGATTGTAGCACTGGATAAGTATCTTTTAGTACAATTGCATAGAATATTGTAAGAAGGTTTGATTTATGTGTACCAAATTGAAGGGGCATGCATTTTTATCGTGGGATCATATCTAGATTGATAGGAAAATAAAGGGCAAGGATAAAGTTAAATCTTGGAACATAATAGTTACCAAGTTAAGAATTAAGGTTTATGTGTAGATGATGAAATGACTATTTTGAAAATATTATTGAACTTGAGACAAAAGAATATAAGTGCCAAAGACTATACTAAACAATTCTATAGATTGATCATTTGTACCTATCAAGAAAATAAAAAACTCATCAAAGGAAGATTCTTGTTGGAAGAGCTTTGCTACCAAGTAGGAAAAACATAATATTCCTATCCTAGATTCTACAAGACCAAAAACACCTCCCACATAATCTTCATGCAAGATAATAACGAGAAATATTTTTTTTGAACCTTTAAAAATATATATCAAATATTAAACACAAAACTTGCTTGTCAATGGAAACATTTATTTTTTAAATTATGTATCATATATATATATAAGGAACAATTAATTTATTGATAATAAACATTTTTTAAAAAAATTAGTATGAAATAATATTTTTAAGTGAAAGTGAAGTGAAATTTTTATGTAACAAGAAATATTTTAAAATTAAAACAATAATCAAATTATTAATATAAATTTATCAAAAAATGTTATATTGCAAAGTTAAAGTAATATAGATTTATTAGATTATATACTATTGTAAAAGGAAATTCAGAAATATTTAGGTTTAGTCTAAGCCAATCTAATAAGATGCATGCATAAGCATAAATTATTAATGTTTGAACCTTTAAAAATATATATCAAATATTAAACATAAAATCAGCTTGTCGATGACAAAATTTATTTTTAAAATTATGTATCATATATACATATAAAATGTAAGAAATAATTAATTTATTGATAATATATATTTTTTAAAAATAATTAAAATAGTATGAAATAATATTTTAAAGTGAAAGTGATGTAAAATTTTTATATAACAAGAAAGATTTTAAAATTAAAAAAATTAATCAAATTATTAATATAAATTTATCAAAAAAAGTCATATTGTAAAGTTAAAGTAATATAGATCTATTATATTGTATACTATATTATGAAAGAAAATTAAGAATCTTTAGGATTAGTCTAAGCCAATCTAATAAGATGTATAAATAAGCATAAATTATTAATGTTTGAACCTTTAAAAATATATATCAAATATTAAACATAAAACTCGCTTGTCGATGGCAACATTTATTTATAAAAGTGTGTATCATTTATTGATAATAAATATTTTTTTAAAAATAATAATTAAAATAGTATGAAATAATATGTTTAAGTGAAAGTGAACTGAAATTTTTTATATAACAAGAAATATTTTAAAATTGAAAAATTTAATCAAATTATTAATATAAATTTATCAAAAAGAGTGAGTGCAAAGTTAAAGTAATATAGATCTATTATATTATATACTATTGTGAATGGAAATTAAGAAATATTTAAGGTTAGTCTAAGTCAATCTAATAAGATGTATACATAAGCATAAATTAACCTACACTAACAAATAATAAATGGAGTAATGTTACTTTGGAAAATGTATATATTGTTCTAGGAAGGGAAATAAGAAGGACAGAGGTACTTTCTTTTGAATTTGTCCCACTCTCAAATAAAATATCCCTTTTATTCACCTTGGTACCAATCTATTATGCATATTTATAATAATTTAAGGAATGAAACAAATTAGCTTGCAAGATTTTGCATTCACTTGATCAATAAAGCACACAAATATTCACACTTGCAAATACTTTCAATGATGGAGGATGCAAAATTGTGAATAGGAATTTGGTTGATAAGGAAGATGAACCATTCAAATTCCCTAAGTACTTATTTGTTTAAAATTCCTTGGTCAAATTCATTGAAGGATGATGAGAGATTGAAAGATCTACAACCAAGGTAATAGTACACAAACTAAATTCTAAGAGAAGACTATGAGTTTCTATGATCATAGTGTGTATGAATAGTCATTTTTATTTCAGTAGAGCCTTGCAAGATCACTAGGTTATTCAAGAGAATTTATTGTTAACATATTTTTTTGAATGTTTGTAACCTCTTTATTTGAAGACTATAATAGAATAAATTTCCTCGTGTTTGTTTCTATGTCTTTGTCTATTGATTTTAATTCAATAATTTGTTATGTTATGTTCATCCATTTGAGTATTATCATGAGAACTCTACGAGTTGCATGGTCTTGAAGGAAATCATTCATGGGACCCCTAATCATGATTGCATAAGTTATATTGAAGTGGATTCAGCCTATGAAGTGAATTCTATTTTTCACATTTGTGAGTGTGAGTAGAATACAATTAAGGCATCTTCCAATTCAAAACCTATTTAGTAGAAGGTGCGGTGAGTGTAATGATTAAAAAGGTCATTTAACAAAATAAAATGACTAATGTAAGGGGGAAATAAGCATAGGAAAAACAACAATGAATTGAACTAAAGAGATCAAAGCAAGGATCAAATTCCTATCATACTCATGAAACAAAGCTATAAAATAAAAAAATCAAAAAGCAATGCAATTACAAAGATAACATAAATTGAATTCACAAAATTAGAACATTACCATCCCATGTTGGAGTGTAATTTGTATTGATGTTGAATTGCATTTGAATCAATACAAAGCCTCCATTTGATGTTGAAAAAGCTTCAAAAATGTATCAATGGTGATCATAGATGTGTGTACATATTTTCTCTCAAGAATTCAAATGTCAATTCAGAACAACCTCTTTGCATAAACTCTATAGATTCTCTGATCAATTTTGAGAATGAAGAGGGTTGTTATGTAGATTTCATTTTTGAGATGAAAGATCAAGATTTCGTAGTAATATATCATGATCAACAGTTGCACAACATGAAAGTAAAGATTCATATTAGGTTAGGAACAAACTTGCAAGACCTAATAGGATACCATTTCAAGTACGTAGATGGTTGGACAAAGAGAAACAACCAATTTTGGATATCTGTGAAGATGGTGGTATTTCATTAAGGAAAGGGGAGAAGGAAGAGCCTAAAAAGCAACGCCACAATGATTCAACCCTCTTATATCGGTTATATAAAGATAACAAAAGAGATCTCAGATCTTTGAAAAATCTAGAGCACACTCACAAAGATAGATATTTTAGATCACAAGGGGGTCCCTTCAATCCAAATAAATCACATGCACAACAATCTTAGTGGAAAGAGCCATTTGATTGGTGATATGTCACTCAGAACAAAGGGTTTTATCCTCACCCTTATTTGTAGAAGCAAGAAGGGTCAAATTCAAAATCCTTTCAAGATGGGAAAAAGGATAATGGTAAGGAATTACCAAAGCCTCAAAACCAACTAGAACATAAAGAAGATGATTTAAAAAGGAACAGATTTGCACATGAAATAAAAATTATAAGTTCCCAAGGCAAGAAAAATGGAAGGTCTCTAAGGGAAAAAAAGGGGGGGGGGAATAGAAAGCGATTCAAAGGAAAGAATGGAGACGAAAGTATTTACAAAACAAAGAATTGGTAAAACAAAGCAAGATTTTAAAGTCAAGGACTGATGCAGTTAATATTCTTCAAAAGGATTTGGAAGCAGAGAATAAGGTGACTATAAATATTGCATTCCTAGAACACCTCTTGCAATCGCAAATTACAAGCTTAAGAGAGAAATCCCTAATTTGTAAGCTTTGGAATTTAACTCTTGATCTAGGCAAATTAAAAGACTTAATATTTGATGAGTGAGAAGGTGCTAAAAAATTTTTTTACTTAGATAAGGGTAAGGGTATATTTGTGGTTATTTTTAGCAATAAATTGCAAAAAGATGTTGTTTATAAGGTTAAATATTGAACTTTCCAAGGTTCTGGAATGTACATGCAACCCTGGGCTCCTAATTTCAATTTTGAAGATTTTGTTGCTAGATTTGTTCCATTCTGGGTTCAGATGCATGCATTACCTATGAAGTATAGGGATTTAAACTTGATAGAAATCATAACAAATCATGTAGGAATATTTCTCAAGCATGACTACCTTTTCTTTAAAAATCCTTCAAAATCGATAAGGGTGTGTATTTTGTCAACACATTGAAGGATCTTCCAACACAAGTCCAGATAACTTCTAAGTTTGGCAAGTGGTTGCAAAAAATAGTTTTTAAAACCTTTGAAAATGCATGCATATAGTGCCACATGGTAGGTCATTTTGTTACTAAATGCATAAGCATGAGTAACTTGCAAAGTCAAGGGTATGATGGGATACATGTAAACAAACTTGATTTGCAAGATAAGAGTGTTGTTAGATGCCCTGAGGAGATCTCCAATAGAAAAGATTGTCGAGTTGATCCAATACTTAGAGAACAAAGACCCAAGGTAGCTAATGTTGGTGTAATTAATATTTAATTACACTTTAGCATAAGTTTACTTAGGCATATTTAATTCCTAGGTTATAGGTTGTTATCCTTATCTTGTTGAGCTATCTTGTTGCTCAAGATAAGATTAGGTTTATGCATCTTTACTTTTATAAAGCAAATTATCTCTTATAATTATTGTACTTCGAATATATCAATTTGCACATCTTTATGCAATCTCTCTGATTTTTTGTTTTTCTCCTTGTGGAAGGTTATTTCTTGGTTTGCATTTCAGGTCTTGGTTTCTAACATGGTATCAGAGCCTTGATTTGCAGCCCCTTCTCAGCTTTTTTGGAGGAATACATTACAAAGCTCGTTCAAGGTCCTTCAAGGGTTTCATTCCTTAAGTACATTTATGCAGCGTCTTGGATCAGATCGAGGTTTTCCATTGGATTCAGAGTGCTAGAAAAAGTCAGAAATGGATTTTACTTCATTCATTTTGGTCACCATTTTCTAGATCTGCGAGGGTTTCAAGCTCGGTGATTTTCCTGATAGATCTGTGGGTCGCCTAATTTTCTAGGCACTTTGGGCCAAAACGGACCTTGTCGTTGGATTCACAGTGCCCAAAAACCCCTATTTTCATATAAATTTTGTCCAATTTGGGAAAATTCATCTAGAGAGGCAAAAAAATTTTGCCCGAGGGCCGTACGGCCCCAAGGCATGCATTTTGAGGTTCAAATTTCAAGAAAAAATAAAATAATAATAAAAAAATCAAAATTTTGGCGCAGTTTTTACGCGGCTAGTTCAAAAGGGCAATGCTACCACTACACCGCCTGACAGCCACCGCCGCACCACCAGGCCAACACCGCCACCAGACATAGTCCCCAACGCACCACTCTGGACTCCCTCCAGCCCCCGCGAGCTCTGCTAAGGTCGTATGGGCGACTGAGCACCCAACTTCGCCCCTCACCTAGCTTCCAACCCCCCACTCTGGTCACATGGGTGACTAGGGGCTTGGCCTCAGGAGCTTTTCGCCAGCCCCCTAGTCCACCCAGGTGACTAGGGGCCTTATTTTTTTAGCCCTTGAGAGCTTCTAGACACCATTTTGGACTTTTTTGGAGTAGTTTCATGGAAATGAGCATAACTTGGGCATACGGTGTCCTTTTTTTGCAAATGAGATATCATCGGAAAGCTGTTTTGACGCTCTATGTAATGGTGTAGCTGTGATTTTTTGGTTTTTCTTTTTGATTTTTTTTTGCCTCAAAACTCATAAGTTTCTATTTTCACTTTGGGAGACATATCTTTTGACTCGCTTATCCATTTTTCGTGATTCAAGCAGCATCGGAAAGTTGGTTTTTGGCCTCTATGCAAATCTGAGGTCCTTTTCAGAATATGTGTACCTTATTTTGTGCATGCATTAGGTTTTTGTTTCATGCACTAAGTTTGCATTTTCACTTTTGTTTCTGTAGTTTCTCCATGCTCTCCTTTTACAATCGTTGGGTATTGTAATAACGAACTGATATAAAGTTCCATTAAGGGGGGGTTCTTGCATCACACCTTCATATTGGTGACAGCTCACATGAGTTTGTTTGGTTTCATGTTGTTTCTTTTAGCCTCTTTCTTGCTTCACTGGACACATCTTTGGTTTGCATCGATTCACACTTCACATTGGGAGTTTATGGTTCTTGATCTACATTGGTTAAGATCCTTCTCAGTTTGAAGACCATGTTTTTATGGTCAATGTTCCAAAATCTTGATGGTACTCATCTTATGGGCAATTTTAGTTTCAGTTTGGCATTGGCTTCAAGAGACACAACTTCTAGATTTTTTCATTATTATGGGTGGCTTCATCCTTTCATCTACTGTTGCTTACAGATTCCAAGGTTGATCTAGTATGTCAGTTTCCAGTGTTCCTTGGCATCGGGTCTGCTATTGCATTTTTTATTCCGTTATGGTATTTTTCAAACAGAAGTATCTTTCCTTGCTTGTCGGATTTGAGGTTCTAGTGTTGCTTCATCAGTGTTCTTCCAGTGATTCTTTGCAGTAGTTCATCTCATTGAGGGGGGTTTTCCCACTGGGTTTTCTCTCTCTTTGCATTTTTAAATGGGTACCTGATCAGGCCTTTGTTGCCAGGACCCATCTCACATCATTTGCATAATAATTTGCTTCTCCCTAAGTTGCACTTATGGGAGGGTGTTGGTTTAATTAATATTTAATTACACTTTAGCATAAGTTTACTTAGGCATATTTAATTCCTAGGTTATAGGTTGTTATCCTTATCTTGTTGAGCTATCTTATTGCTCAAGATAAGATTAGGTTTATGCATCTATGCTTTTATAAAGAAAATTATCTCTTGTAATTATTGTACTTTGAATATATCTATTTGCACATATTTATGCAATCTCTCTGCTTTTTTGTTTTTCTCTTTGTGGAAGGTTATTTTCTAGTTTGCATTTTAGATCTTGGTTTTTAACAGCTAAAAAGGTGGGGGAAGGAAAAATAATTATGTCTTATCAACTATTAAACACCAAAAAAAATTTTTTTCCTTATCCATGTAATTGCACAGAATGAGATACTTGTTGAGGCTGAAATCCATTTCCTACACTCTAAATTTGTATTCCCCATCCTTGCCTCAAATTTCAAAGCAGTAGTTGGGAGATATAGTCAGAAAACTAATGTTTCAAGATATGATAACTCATCTCTAGCTTCTAGAAATATGGAAACTAGGGTGAAGCCTTTGTGTGATCCTAAAATATATCTCACTACATCTGAGGGATTACAATTACAAGCTACATCAAAGGTTGAACAGGCAGTTAAAGTAGATGACTTGGAAATTCTAGCAATAAAAATCCTATTATTAGTGGGGTCAAAAATGTTTAATGAAATTGAAAATGAAATAGCTGAGGAGGAAGGAATATGGGAAGGTGATTCTTGCAAAGAGAAAATGGAAATTGATAGTGAACTATATATGGTTGACATCCCTCAATTTGTTCAGAAAAATGGCACTCCATTGGCAAAAGAAATGTTAATAGAAACTGATAAGTTGATTGAAACAAGTCGTGTTGGGTCAGGGGGAAGATGAATTTGATTATACAAAGACCCTCTCTATTTCTTAGAAACCCTTCCAGTCAATTCCAAAGAAATCCCTGGGGAGGAGAGGTAGGAAGTCAAATCTTGCAAAACTAAAAGAGGAGATTGAAGCAGGGGTGCAAAAAATAATATATGACACAATTTCAAATTCTACAAATAAGTGACCAAGGAGAGACTACTTATCTCCTCATGTACAATGGGGATCATATCCTAGAATTTCAAGGGAATTAATTCTCCTAACAAATGTGCTCAAATAAAGCATTAAGTTGATGTTTGTGGAGCAAATATTGTGTTGTTGCAAGAAACAAAGACATTAGTGGCAACATATGAAGCTTCAATACAAAAATGAGCAATGTGGAAGTTAGCTCACACACCTACTCAAGGGGCATGTGAATATAAGGGCTCTAAGGCATAATCTATGTATCTCCTAGAAAAATCATGAAACCTATGGATAAAAGTTCTATGTTGAAGTAGGACTTTCCTACTTTGATATAAGAATTTTCTTCTTTACAATAGTTTCTTGTGAATAAATTATTTCTTGGGTTTTTTGACTCTTTTTGCAAGGGATTTCTTGACAAAGTTTGTGGATTTCCAGTCCCTAATCATAATTTTTCATAGATTTACTTTTCAAACTTTTTGTGTTCTTTTTGGATGATCTTCATCTGATTTAATGATTCAAAGACACATCAAGCAATTGTAGAACATGTGTTTTTAAGTCCTAGAATCTAAATAGTAAGTGTATGTTCAAGGATCAAACAAATCTTTCTTGATTTTCAAAGGTTTTTGACAAGAAATACACTTCAGACAGACTCACTCTTAAGGACAAAAAAGGTCATCGTTATACTCAAACAACCCACATCTTAAAATTGTATCGACTCACATAGCCATGTCACCCCCTAGAGGGTGCCCATGTTTTTGTCTTCTCTAAGCGCATACTCAAGGTTAGATTTCTCAATCCCTTGAGCAAATGGTTCTTGGAAATTATATGGTGAGTTTCTTGGGGAAAAATTCTTCCCTACCCTTGCACCGCTGAGTATTACAATGTTCAGAAACTGACAAGTTGGATACTACACTATGCTTCATAGATAGGGTTTTTGTTTAGAGTGGAAAATGATAAACTCCCTCAGGAGACCTCCCAATATTTAGAACAAAGATTTTGGGGATGGTTATCTTGCACACTTTCGGTAAATGAGGGTTTGCCCAGATTTACTTTTATTTTAGAGTGAGTTGGAAAACCTGACTTTGGTTGTTCCCATTCAAGTCATTCACATAGGGTGAGTACTTTTTCCCACTACGGTAGGCCTTCTAAAGGATTTAATAAAGAATGAAATGCATAAAAATAAAGGATGAGTCTGGAATTTTGATCACCCAGTTAAGAGGAGAGTATATGCCTATCACCACACAATCACAATAATCAATTGTTTAATTTTTAGAGCCCAAATGATAATTTGTTATCTATGTAAAGATGTTGCTTCACAAAATAAATGGTGTTTATTTTAACTAAGAAAGAAAATATGTGATGACTACCCTAGGATTGATATATTTTAAATCAAGTGACTATCCTAAGATTGGTTCATTTTAGTCCAACTGAAAAAATGAAGTTACTGGTCACGGTCGCATCAAATCCTGACAACAATTTATAGAAGCACTATAACAGAGGTCAAAAACACCACTTAAATGCTCAAATGCACTGTAGAAATTGTTGGAAGCATTATAGAATTTTTTAGAAGCACTATAGAATTCGTCAGATGCACTAAAATAGATTTGAAAATGAACAGTCAGAATGTGCTGAAAGCTTTTGGTTGAAGCGCTATATTTTTTTCAGAAGCGCTAAAACAAACAGATGTGCTATAGTTTGTGTCAGATGCACTACTTAATATTTTGATCGCGCTAAAAGAATCATGCTAGTATCCTATATAAACTCTTTTTAGAAAACAATGTTAAAACATGGGGTTAGGCCCCATGGTGGGTGCCAAAATGTAAGCGTGAAATAAGTAATTAACTAAATAACTAAAAAGAATTCTTAATGAAACATTATATCAAGATTTAACAGCAATTAAACTAATTTAAAGCACAAAAAACTTGAAAGCGTCTCATTGTTTCCTATCTCCAAAGATTTATTAAATCACAAAGGGATCTTAGATTTGGTAAGCAATGTGACTATTAAAATTTCAATCTAGAGAATGGAATGATGCTAAATGCAATGATCTAGTTCTATATGGTGATTTCTAGATGATATCGATGCTACTGTAATCTATTCTAACAGGAAACCTGATGGATGGAAGCTATAGTAAAACTACTAAGATGTATCCATGATTATGATTCTACTGATGCTATGATTTCTATGATGCTAAGATGCTATTGCTATTGCTATGATTGCTTGATTGCTTGATTGCTATTCCTGTAGAGTAAGTTTGCACAAAGTTGGGATCCATTTCTTGTTGAATGAGGTTGTATTTATAGATTTACAATAGCAATTTTGTGGAGGGGCAACACAACAAAGGCTTGGATTTGATATGGAGGATTCAATGGTAAGAGATGAAGAAGCTTGAGCTGATCATGGGAATGGTTTCTCCCCATGAAAACATCAGGCCAGATGATAGGAAGAATTAGAGGAAGGAGATTGAGAGATTGATTTCCAATTTTTCTCCACAACTTTCCTATGAATAACAGTTGAATTAATTAGATATGAAATATCTAATTTTATTGGTGAGTGAATAGAGGAAATTATATTTATTTGAATATTTTGATTTATTCAAATTTAGCAAAATAAGATATTTAATTAAATGAAACAAATATTTGACATTTGCTTCTTTAATAAAAAGGGACATGATAATTAAATAAAAACTTTAGGATATCTTTATTTAATTAAGAGGAAATATGATAAGATAATTAAATAATACAAACTATTGAAGTTCTTTATTTAATTAAGATAGAATAAATGAATAAATATAGAAGAAATAATAATGATAATAATTAAATAAAACAAAGTATTTAAATTTGTTTATTTAATTAAGATGAAATAATATGATAAAATGGAAGAATTAAAAGTGAACTTAATATAAAAAAATATTTATATTTATTTATTAAGTAGATAAATTTAAGGTTAATTAATCAAATAAATCATATTTAATTAATTATATTCTCCAAACCATTTTTAGGTGTATACACCAGGCACTATAATTTGTAGATTTATTCCATAGTGCTTGAAGCACATACACACCATCACGTACAACAGTTATCTGAGCCTCTTTTGCGAATCTTGATAATTAGTGTTGAATCAATGAATACAAAAATGGAGCTAAAAAATGTAGAGTATATGCTCATCCAAAGAAAAATAATTAAAACACAATAGCATCCAAATCAACAATTCTAAAGTAAAATAATTAAGACTTCGACCTTTCATAATCCCTAGTAGTAAAAACTAAAGCTACCAAAAAAAATTCTCCCTACAAAGATGTCAAACTATAACAAAGATTAAATGTTGTTAAAAATTTTTTGCAAATGGAATGATAACTTTGAAGTTTTCATTACCTATGAAGAAATCTGCACAACTACACATAAGCTTAAAATAAATTGGATTACATTGCCAAAATCTTTGGTTACTAATATTACCATTAGGATAGGAAATATCTCACAGAAAGGTTTGAGTTCTCTATTAGCAAGAATTGAAGTCACGATTGACCTTGATACTATTGGAATGGATGATACTTTGTGATCTTAAGCTATGGTGCAAGGGAATTATCTCAAGCCCTATTACCTCTTACAAGTTCTAGCCATGAACATTAATTTTATATGGTAAACTGAAATGAAACATATGACCTCAATAAAGTCTCTTTTACTTGACATTCCTAGCCTTCTAATGCAAGTAAAAACTCAATGGAAGTAGGAGATTCCATGGATATTCCCAAGCTTCTCAAAGCATATCAATAGTACAGAAACTTGGCAACACTCTTGGAGTTTTCATGTCAAGTAAGTGTGGCTTGAATGTGTGTTAGGTGAATTATTTACACTGTACACCATGAGCCCTAGAAGAAGAAATTCCTAGTAGTAATTGTTGAAGTGATGTGAATTCCATTTTGGTTGTACACAATGAAATCTCCACAATGATACATCTATGCTATGTAGATATTCATGTAATTAGTCTTTGCAAATGGGATCTAATGATATTAAACTCATAAAATTCTTAGATGACCAAAGTTGTTGAAATTTCTTCAGAAACAAAGGTTTTCAAAATAACTAAGTGTATGACATCACCCCTAAATAAAAGTTAAAATTTCAATAAATATTGTGGCCTTCCATAAAAATGGAGCATTCATTCAAACATGTAGGTTTGTAATCTACAACATATTCACCATTTATTATGTTTCTAATTCTTACTAGTAATTGTTGAAGTGATATGAATACCATTTTGGTATGCAAATATTCATTTAACTAATCCTTGCAAATGGGATATAATGATGTTGAATTGATAAAACTCTTAGAGGACCAAAGTTGTTGAAATTTCTAAAGAAGTAAACTTCTTTAGAAATACGGGTTTTCACAAGCACTACATTTATGACATCAACCATGAATACAAGTTCAGATTTCAATAAATCTTGTGGCCTTCCATAAAAATGGACCATTCATTCAAACATCTAGGTTTGTACTCTATAACATATTCACCATGCATTATGTTTCTAATTCCTACTAGTAATTTTTGAAGTGATGTGAATGCCATTTTGGTTGTCCACAGTGAAATATCCTCAATTATATATCTATGCTATGCATATGTTCATGTAATTAATCCTCTGGAAATGGGATTTAATGATGTTGAAATGATAAAATTATTATGTGACCAAAGTTGTTGAAACTTTAGAAAGAAGTAAACTTCTTCAAAAAATGGGTGTTCATGAGCATTGCATGTATGAAATCACCCATGAATACAATTTTAGATCTCAATAAATCTTGTGGCCTTCCATAAAAATGGATCATTCATTCAAACATTTAGGTTTGTACTCTACGGCATATTCACCATATATTGTGTTTCTAATTCCTAGAAATAATTTTTGAAGTGATATGAATACCATTTTGGTTGTACATAATGAAATCTCCACAATGATATATCTATGCTATGCATATATTCATGTAATTAATCCTTGCAAGTGGGATCTAATGATGTTGAACTAATAAAATTATTTGGTGAACAAAGTTGTTGAAACTTCTTCAAAAAATGGGGTTTTCACAAGCACTACATGTATGACATCACCCATGAATAAAGGTTCAGATCTTAATAAATACCTTTTTCTTCCATTAAAATGGACCATTCATTCAAACAAGTAGGTTTGTACTCTACAACATATTCATTGCATATTATGTTTCTAATTCCTAATAGTGATTGTTCAAGTGATATGAATGTCATTTTGGTATGCAAATATTCATTTAATTAATTTCCTACAAATGGGATCTAATGATGTTGAACTGATAAAATTCTTAGATTACCAAAGTTTTTGAAACTTCTAAAGAAGTAAGCTTCTTTGAAAACAAGGGGTTTTCACAAGCACTACATGTATTACATCACCCATGAATACAAATTTAGATCTCAATAAATCATGTTTTCTTCCATAAAAATGGAGCATTCATTCAAACATGTAGATTTTTACCCTACAACATATTCACGATATATTATGTTTTTTTATGGGGGACTTGTGCATTTACCCTCATTTGAACAAAAATATTGATAACTATTGCTCAGGACAACACAAGATAGAGAAGAACACTTTGTTTTACAATACATTGCTTACTCTTTGCCACAATTAACAAAATAATCTCAAGAAGCTTCCTTATGTGACTAACATAGCAGCAAATATTTTGTAAATAATTGAGAAAAGAATGTTAGATTTCATAAATTTTTACTCTTGAGTTCGAATTCTCCTTCATATTACAAATCCAAATTTAGAAAAAATCAAGCCTACAACTCTGAACTACAAACTTTGACAATTAATTGCCTACCTACTAATAAGCTCCACTAAATATTAGATTTCACGCATTTTTATTCCTAAGGAATATCCTTTCTAAATTCACAACAAACTAGATTCCAATAGAGAATCTTGATAAAAATTATTTTTAACTTAGAGAAAGTGACTTTTAAGTTTTGGAGTGACCCATAACATCAATTGTCAATTCCATATAAATAAATCCCTATGGAGTTCCCCACATGAATTTTCAATTCCATATAAACTAGCAATCACACCTTGGTGTGAAATGGGTACACTGAAGAGGTGTGGAAGGTCAATTAGGAAGATAATTAGGGATCCAAACATGATTAAAATAAAACATTTGGATCAAGAAGATAATTAGGCTCCATTACCAATAGGTTCGTGTTATGTTTTCAATAGGGAGAGACGGAGATAGAGGGAGAGATGGGAGTATAAAGGAGAGATAGAGGGGGAAAGAGTGAGTGAGAGAGAGGGGAAAGGAGATAGAGATAGGGGATAGAGATAGAGAGGAAGATAGAGATAGAGATGGAGATGGAGATCTAGAAGAGGAATATAGAGGAGAGAGGGAGAGATAAATATATAGAGGGGGGAGAGAGGGAGATAATGAGAGAGATATATAAAAAGATAAAGATAGAGATAGAGATAGGAAGTGATATATAGAGAGGTAGAGAGATGGAGATATAGCAAGGTAGGGATAGATGGAAGAAGAAATTTGGAGAGATAGAGATAGAGAGGAAAATAGATATAGGTATAGAGGTATAGGAAGAGGGAGAGGGACAAAGAGAGGGATGTAAAGAAGATAAGGTAGTGTAACAACTTCCTACACTAATCTTGAGAGGATAATAATGCAAAACTTTTACAGGTCTTTAACAGTTACAAAAACTTAAACATAAATAAACACAAATATCATGCATACCACAACACAGTAATTTGTGTGGGGAAAACCATTTCAAGAGAAAAATCCCACACTCCAAAATCCGCCCAATATTTATTCAAAAATCACAAATATTACAATGTACTTACAAAGCAAGCTTCTCACAAGAGTATCACCAACCAAAGATCTAGAGGTAACATGACCACTATCAAACTCTCATAATACATCACACTGCATAGCAGTAATACAATGCCCTCATAAAATAGGGTTTCCTTCTAGGGTAAGTCGTGATAATAAAAATATCAGCCATCAAATATGAGACATAATGATGAACAATCCAGATTTATAATAATAAAATATAAATTTAAAATTTTCCTTTCAGGGGTGCTACCCCCGAGCCCCCTCCAAGGCACATTGCCCTTGGACCCCAGTTGAGTGTATGATCCCCCCAGACCCCTCACGAAGGGAGACCCTCGACACCCCCCCCCATCATCATTGGATGAGTTCAATACCTTATGTATCAATAGTAACTTATGTAATTGCAAGGTTGAGACACATTTTTTCAACAAATCTCTCATTTTTTGAACACCTTGCAAATACAATGTGAGGGTGTATAAACATCATCTCTTAATTGTTGGGGGTCGAAAGACCCATAGTCACTGAACACCAAGTAAAAAATTTTGTGCTCACAATTTTAGTTAATGAATCAACAGCATTCATAAAAGTCTCTACCTTAACCAACTTCACCCTTCCATCTTTGACCATATCTCTAATAAAATGATATTGTACATCAATGTGCTTTGTACTGGCATGAAATGTTGGGTTCTTCGCTAGACATATCACACTCTGGCTATCACAGTAAATTGTCACTTCACCTTACTTTATTTCAATATCTCCTAAGCCAAATGGATTCTTTACAAGCATGAGTAGTTGCCATATAATCTACTTCAGTAGTGGAAAAAGTAACCACAACCTGTTGCTTATTCATCCAACTAATAGCACCACCAAATAAAGCAAACACAAAAGCATTGGTGGATCTTCTACTATCAACATCACTTTCCCAGTTTGAATCCACATAACCATGAATATCAAGGGAAATCTTGTCTTCAGTCATATTACTATGATAACACAAGGAATAATCTGAGGTACTACACAAATATTTGAAGACTCTTTTAACTGCATCCTACTGAACTCTACCACGATTATACATATATCTAGAAAGAACTCCCACTGCTTGGGAAATGTTTAGACTATTATAAACCATAGCATACATCAAACTTCCAACTACACTCTGGTAAGGCACTTTGCTCATGTCTTTCATCTCTGATGGGGATGTTAGACAATCTGAAATAGATAACTTTGTTCCAACTGAAACATGAACACATAATGGTCTACAATTCTACATACCAAACCTCTATAAAACTGTTCATTGACATACTTAATTTGGCCAAGCCATAGCTTTATCTTCACTGTATCTCCTTTAATTTTCATCCCAAGAATGTATTTAGATGCACAAATATCTTTCATTTCAAATTTAGCAACAAGTTGAGATTTCAGTTTTGAAATCATACCTTTCCCTCTACCAATAAATAACATATCATCAACATATAATGCAATAAACATGAAATGATCACCATCATTTTTATAATAAACACAATGATCTCAAATCCCAAATTCAATATGTATCAAATTTTTGGTACCACATCCTAAGACTCTATTTTAAGCCATACACAGATTTCTTCAATTTGCAAACTAATTTACTTTTATCTTTCACCATGTAGTGCTCTGATTATGTAATATAAATATCCTCCTCCAAGTCACCATGAAGGAAATTAGTTTTCACATCCATTTTCCCAACCTCTAAATCATAAACAACAATAATAGAAAGAAAAAATCTAATGGATGTCATTTTTGTAATAGGAGAAAATATCTCACCATAATCAACACCCTCAACTTGAGAGTAACCTTTTGCAACCAAACATGCTTTTTAATTCTAAATACTTCCATCTGAACCAATCTTTTTCTTGAACACCCATTTGCAACCAAAATTTTTTCTTCCTTCAGACAATGGTACAAGATCCCATGTATCATTCTTTTTCAAAGCTGTCATTTCTTCATCCATAGCAATCTTCCAGGATTCTACATCATTCATACCTAATGTCTCTTCTACCAATTTTGATTCATTAGTTTTCAAAGTAAAAGTACATCTCCAATCATTAGGTGAATACCTTTCAGGTGATTGTCTATGCCTTGTAGACCTACGAACAAGCTGAGTTGGATCTTCTTCCTCCTCTTTTGAAGATTCAAAGCTACATGAGCTCTCCTCAATTTTTTTTCTATCCATGAGCATCGTGTCAAATAACCTTTTTATACAACTAATTAAGGCAAGTTATATGTTTGACAAAAAAATATGCTTCATGATGTGGAAGAAGAGAAACATGATCATATTCTTGACCACCAGAGTGAGAATATTACCATCATGTTTGGACATCTTAGTATATGTACATACCAAAAACTACTATATATTGTCAAGAACCTTTGAGAGTGTACTAATTTCCATTATACCACCAAATTTATCTCCAAAATTGCTTCACGAGAAATTGTTGTGAGGGACTCAAATCAATTCCATCATTTTAACAATAAGATGTATTCTTTTGAGGATTATTGGTGATGCCAAGTCAAATAACCAACAAATATCAACTTTTATAATGGTGCACTTGTGGATAATTCCATCCTTCCACTCCTATTTGTAATGTTATTTTTGTAGATAAAATTAATTTTCTAATACTACTAGTGCTATAATCTACAGGTTTTAAATACATTTACAATCTTAATTGAACAACCAACAATTTAATTAACTTATAAAGTAAAATGAAGAATGATCTTTTTATAAGTTTCAATATTAGTCAATTTCAAACTAAGTCAATATTTAATAGTTGAGTGGTAATTGTGTGTTTGAACTTAATTTGTATAGATTAGATATTTTAGATTAATTTTTTTTTCATATAATTACTAGTGCTTCTCTCTAACAATGAATTTACCTTTTCTTGTAAAAATTAAATATTTTATCTAGCATGACATTTCAATATTATTGTTCAAAAATTATTTTAAGATTTCTTTTTCTTGTAATTCTTCTAAAGAAAAAAAACATGTGCATATAGGTTAAGAATGCTTGTAAACTTAGCAATTGTGATATTTGCATTCGTAAACCTTATTCCTTATTTCTTTATAATGGTAATATTAGATAGTTTTTATCTTTAAATATTTATAGTTGGCTTCGTCATACTTTAGAGTTAAGATCTCAAAATTTGACAACCATAAATGATCTGAATTATAAGAATTGCATCTAAATAGGATTATTCTTAGCCATCTATTAGATATGTAAATAAAGCACGATAAGGGTACCTATATATATCTCTTAGCTATTATATACATGTTCATTTTCATTAGAAATGTAGCACCCAATTTTAATTTATTACTTTTTAAAATATTTGGATTAAAAATAGTTTATTCAATGGAACTTACCACCTCTCTTAATGAGAAGGCTTGGAAATACATTAGATTTGTCATTCCTCAAAATTGGATCTATAACTTTTCAATACAAAGTATCTTATTTTGAGGCAAAATTAAAGTAGACATATTGTGAAGAATTTATATTTTACAATGATTTATCCCTAATTAGATCTCTATAGAGTGTTTAGGAAAACAACTATTTCCAATGATTTATTGATGGTGAAATCTTAGAAATCCACATTTCTGTTGAGGCCAAACAAAATATTTTCCAAATATATTTTTTATATTTAATAAGATATTTTGTATTTTTATATTCTTTGCTCACTTTAAGATAGCTTTTAAATAGTGGTCCTATTTTAATATTATCCAAACCACTCTAAAGAATAGACCTAATCATTTCTCATTTAATTAAATTTTTATTTGAAAAATTTGTTGTATTTGTAAAGAAGAATAAAGACATAATGCAAGAATAAAAACTCATAATATTTTTGTCTAAATATTCTTTCTATTTTTCTAATGTATAGTTTGTCAATTAACATGTCTACCTTATAATTGACTTAAAATTAAATTCCACCTTTAGATCTACCCATTTTTTACCAAGACTACACATAGTGTACTTACATAATGCACAATAAACAAAACCCATTAGTGATTTTGTAAAAGTAGTTTTCTATAAGAAATAATATATTAAAAACTAGGATAAAAATAGCTAACAATTGCTATTAAGCTAATTGAAGAGCTAAGATGTTGATGTAGAACAATTTTCAAGGATATTGGAATTTTTATTTCCTGAACCACTTGTACTCTCAAGCAAAGGTGAGATATTTATAGGAAAATGAAAATCCCTTGGAGTACCAAGAAATGCACTTGTTATTTTTTTCAATCTCTCAACTACCTCCATTATATTTGGGCGTTGTTGTGGAAGCTCCCTTGTGCAAATCAATCCTACTTGCATAAATTGAGTAAGGCATTCCAATACCATTGCATTTTTTGACACATTGGCATCTCTCAATAGGTGGTTGTCCACCACTTCTTCAATTTTATTAGGAAAATTCATACTTGCCCATTTTGGTAGATTAATACCTTCTGCAAACATGGTATCTGTTGGTCTCCTCCTTGTCAACAATTCTAAAAGTATAATCCCATAGCTATATACATCTCCTTTTGTTGAAATCTTTCCACCCACTCCATATTCTATAATACAATATAATAATTAGTGATTCTCAAGACAAATCATATAAATTAAAAACAATAAATGAAAACTTATATTTCAATAATACAAATTTATATACCTGGTGCAAAGTAGCCAATAGATCCCTTTAGTACAATTGTAGAAGCCAATGAATTCACTGAATTCTCAAATAAGAGTTTTGTAATGCCAAAGTCTGCTATATGTGGAGTCATTCCATTCCCTAATAACACATTATTAGGTTTTAGGTCACAATGAATGACTTGCACAAAGCAATGATGATGTAGATATTCCATCCCTTTCGCTATCTCCTCTGCTATTCTTAATCGGTCACTCAAATTTAATTTACATTTATCTCCACCCTCTGGATATAGCCATGTCTCTAAACTTCCATTTGACATGAATGGAAGAACCAATGCTTTAAAATCAAGGTTAGAACAAGCTGAAATGATTTTGATCACATTACGATGTCTAACTCTTTTTAACACATTGCATTCTCTTTCAAAACTTTGGAGAGCATTTTTGTCTTGCAAATTGAGAACTTTAACAGCAATATTTGTACCATTCTTCAGAATCCCTTTATAAACAGATCCAGAACTACCAACCCCTAACAAATTGGCTTGGCTAAATCCACTAGTTGCATCTACAAGTTCTTCATATGAAATTCTTTCAGGCCCAATGTTGGGTTCATGGCTATTTTGATTTGTATGTTTCTTATAGAAAACTAGAAATAGAATAGAAGACAAGATGAAGATTGAAATGCCAATCACAACTGGTACCATCACCTTTTTAGAGACCAAAAATTGTGTGTGCTTGGAATTGGAGCATGGTTTTAAATTAAGCCAATTGCCACAAAGGCCAATATTTCCTGAAATTGCTGACTCATCAATTCTTGCAAAAACTCCTCCCTTTGGAACTTCTCCTATTAAACCATTTGAAGAGAGATTGATATGTTGAAGCATTTTCATTTCTTGGAAATCTTTTGGGATTGCACCTGAAAATTTGTTGCTTGAGAGATCAATAGCTTCCAGATTTTTTAAATTTGTGAGTGATACTGGTATTATGCCATCAAATGAGTTCCAAGAAAGATTTAAATATTGCAAATTTGTGCAGCTTGATAGTGTGATTGGAATTTTTCCTAAGAATTTGTTGAGAGACACATCTATAGCTTGGACCATTACCATTTTACTCATTATTGAAATAGAACCTTGTAACAAATTACTAGAAATATTGAAATAAAATTGGAGATTTGTAAGACTTGCCCATTCAAGAGGTATATTTCCTTCTAGTTTGTTGTGAGCCAAGTCCACCTTTTCCAAATTGATGCATCTCCCTAAACTAGTAGGCAATTTCCCTGACAATTGATTGTGATGAAGAACAAGATCTCTTAGCTGTTGAAGATCACCAAGACTTTCTGGAATTTGGCCTGAAATCATATTTTCACTCAATTCTAACAACCCAAGTCGTTTTGCATGACCAAAACTTTCTGGAATTGTTCCATCTAAATTATTTTTATTCAAACACAATATTTGAAGATTTGGAAGTTGACCAAGTGATACTGGAATGGAACCATTGAGATGATTATAGGATAAATCTAATGTCATCAAATTTGTGAGGTTCCCAATGCCCCTTGGTATGTTTCCCTCAATTCTATTAGAGTCCAACAAAAAAATAGAGAGTTGGCTTGATAGCTGGCTAATAGAAGAGGGAAGAATTCCAGTAAGATAATTACTAGATAATTCTAGATATTCTAAAGAGGAGCAATTTGATAAGGCTATGAGAAAATTCAAGCCACTACTTCCACTCACAAGATGATTATCCCACAAATAAATTCGTTGAAGATGGAGCAATTTTCCAAACTCTGAGGGAATGTTACCAATTAATTGGTTCTTATGTAATTGCAAAATTTGGAGATGAGTGCAATTGGAAATGGCAATAGGAATCACTCCTGTCAAGTTATTGGTGTCAAGTTGAAGTACTGTAAGTTGAGTAAGCATTCCCAATTCAACAGGAATATCATAATGGAGTTTGTTTTGTTGCAACACCAATTGAGCTAAAGATGATAGGTTTCCTAGGGAAGATGGGATTTCTCCAATGAGATGGTTTCCCCATAAGTGTAGATACTGCAAGTTTGATAGTTTTCCCAATTGCCAAGGAATGTTACCAGTTAATTGGTTATCACCTATTTGCAAAATTCGGAGAAGAGTGCAGTTGGAAAGGGCAATAGGAATTACTCCTATCAAGTTATTGGTGTCAAGATAAAGCTCTCTAAGTTGAGTAAGCATACCCAATTCAATAGGAATAACTCCTGTCAAGTTGTTGATGCCAAGATAAAGCACTTTGAGTTGAGTAAGCATACCTAGTTCAATAGGAATATCACCATGGAGTCTATTTTGTAGCAATTGCAAGTCCACTAAAGATGACAAGTTTCCTAGAGAAGGTGGGATTGTGCCTGTTAGTTGGTTTGTACCTAAAAGAAGCATCTCTAAATGTGAAAGAAGACCAAGTTGGGAAGGTATACTGCCACTCAAAAGATTATAGGACAATATGAGATGTTGCAAAGAATGACAATTAGCCAAAGTTGAGGGAATGGAGCCTTCCAATTCATTTATAGATAATCTAAGTATTCTAAGGCGAAAAAGGTTTCCCAACTGAATAGGAATTTGACCATAAAAACTGTTATTCTGGAGAGAAAATACTCTAAGAAAAGAGAGATTGCCAAGGAATGGAGAGATGGGGCCCACTAAAGACATACCTGTGAGATTCAATGAAACCACACGTTGATGACGAGAAGAGCAAGCAACACCAGTCCAATTGCAAAAAGAATGATGAGGAGACCAATCGAGCAAAGAATTGTTAGGGTCGAGAGAAAGTGAACGCTTGAAAGACAAAAGAGCTTCTTCATCAGAATAATTAGAACGAAAAGAAGAATACAAAGAGATATAGCAAGGTAATGCAGAAAGAAGCAAGAGTAGGAGGGGACAAACTAAAGCCATCTTCATCCTCATTGAACTCAGAAACAAACAAGTGAGAAATATAAAGCTTTCCAAGCCTCTGTGTTGTTCGCAGGCTCTCCGAAATCTTATTAAATAGCTGCCACTTGCATAACAACGTCTACGCTGGTCAAGTGTTAGGTAACGGGTGTTACCAAGAAAATGGGAGGAAAGTTACGCAGGAAATAAGTAATGCAAAATAAGATTCTTCGTCCATCACTTCATTCATCAATTTTAATTTCTGGTGAACCTCTAAAAGATTCTTCCTTAACGTATTATGCTGGAATTATTAGCGGCTGGTAATGAAACGATAAAGATTAAAATTATTGAGTGCCGTGTGATGTGGTGTGGAAATGTGTAGCATTTAAGAAACGATAAAAGCTAAGCATACGTACATTTCGCGTGCTTTGAGTCTTAAGACAATGTCCAACTTTTCGTATTCACCTAAAGTGACAAAATGTTTGAACCTTTAAAAATATATATCAAATATTAAACATAAAACTGGCTTGTCGATGAATATATATATATATATATATGTAATGTAAGGAACAATTAATTTATTGATAATAAATATTTAAAAAATTAAAAATTAAAAAAATAGTATGAAATAATATTTTAAAGTGAAAGTGAAGTGAAAATTTTATATAAGAAGAAAGATTTTAAAATCAAAAAATTTAATCAAATTATTAATATAAATTTATCAAAAAAAGTCATATTGCAAAGTTGAAGTAGATCTATTATATTATATACCATTGTGAAAGGAAATTAAGAAATATTTAAGCCAATCTAATAAGATGTATACATAAGCATAAATTAACCTAGACTAACAAATAATAAATGGAGTAATGTTACTTTGACAAATGTATATATTGTTCTAGGAAGGGAAATAAGAAGGATAGAGGTACTTTATTTTGAACTTGTCCCACCTCACATCCCTCTTTTATTCACCTTGGTACCAATCTATTATATTTCTTTCTAATAACTCAAGGAATGAAACAGAGTAGCTTGCAAGATTGCGCATTCACTTGATCAACAAAGCACACAACTATTCACACTTGTAAATACTTTCAATGATGGACGATGCAACATTGTGAATAGATAGTTGGTTGATAAGGAAGATGAACCATTCAACTTCCCTAACTACTAATTTGTTTAAAATACCTTGGTCAAATTCATTGAAGGATGACGAGAGATTGGAAGGTCAACAACCAAGGTAATAGTACACAAACTCAACTCTAAGAGAAGACTATGAGTTATATTATCATAGTGTGTATGAATAGTCATTTTTATTTGAGTAGAGCCTTGCAAGATCACTAGGCTAGTCAAGAGAATTTGTTATTGACACCTTGTTTCAAATGTTTGTAACCTCTTTATTTGAAGACTATAATAGAAGAAATTTCCTCGTGTATGTTCCTATGTCTTCCTCCATTGCTTTTAATTTGAGTTCAATAATTTGTTGTGTTATGTTCATCCATTTGAGTATTAGCATGAGAACTCTAAGAGTTGCATGATCTTTAATGCATGCATTCATGGGACCCCTAATCATGATTACATAAATTATATTTAAGTGGATTCTACCTATGAAGTGAATTCTATTTTTCACATTTGTGAGTGCACGAGTAGAATATAATTAAGGCATCTTCAAATTCAAAGGCTATTTAGTTTAAGTTGTGCTGAGTGTAATATTAAAAACGTTAATTAACAAAATAAAATGACAAATAGAGGGATTCCTCTTTGAAGAGGAATAAATAAACCACCCAAAGTGAAAATTTTAGTGAACTTGATGTGAGACCTCCGAACATAATTGGAGGCCATGGAGAATGATGACAAGGGAAGTAGATGTAGATTCAAGTGATGGCAAGGCACTTGAAGTGCACATGAATAGATTTGATCAAGACACAACATCGGGTAGGTTGTTGAGGTTCATATCCAAGATAGGTGGCAAATCATGCATGGACAATCCAAGTTGCTCATGGATATTATATCCATAAGACTTGTTAGATTAGACTGTAGCACTGGATAAGTATCTTTTAGTACAATTGCATAGAATATTGTAAGAAGGTTTGATTTATGTGTACCAAATTGAAGGGGCATGCATTTTTATCGTGGGATCATATCTAGATTGATAGGAAAATAAAGGGCAAGGATAAAGTTAAATCTTGGAACATAATAGTTACCAAGTTAAGAATTAAGGTTTATGTGTAGATGATGAAATGACTATTTTGAAAAAATTATTGAACTTGAGACAAAAGAATATAAGTGCCAAAGACTATACTAAACAATTCTATAGATTGATCATTTGTACCTATCAAGAAAATAAAAAACTCATCGAAGGAAGATTCTTGTTGGAAGAGCTTTATTACCAAGTAGGAAAAACATAATATTCCTATCCTAGATTCTACAAGACCAAAAACACCTCCCACATAATCTTCATGCAAGACCATAAAGAGAATTTTTTTTTTTGAACCTTTAAAAATATATATCAAATATTAAACACAAAACTTGCTTATCAATCGAAACATTTATTTTTTAAATTATGTATCATATATATATATATAGGAACAATTAATTTATTGATAATAAACATTTTTAAAAAAAAAATTAGTATGAAATAATATTTTTAAGTGAAAGTGAAGTGAAATTTTTATATAACAAGAAATATTTTAAAATTAAAAAAATAATCAAATTATTAATATAAATTTCTCAAAAAATGTTATATTGCAAAGTTAAAGTAATATAGATTTATTATATTATATACTATTGTGAAAGAAAATTCAAAAATCTTAAGGTTTAGTCTAAGCCAATCTAATAAGATGTATGCATAAGCATAAATTATTAATGTTTGAACCTTTAAAAATATATATCAAATATTAAACATAAAATCGGCTTGTCGATGACAAAATTATTTTTAAAATTATGTATCATATATACATATAAAATGTAAGAAATAATTAATTTATTAATAATATATATTTTTAAAAAATAATTAAAATAGTATGAAATAATATTTTAAAGTGAAAGTGAAGTAAAAATTTTATATAACAAGAAAGATTTTAAAATTAAAAAAATTAATCAAATTATTAATATAAATTTATCATAAAAAGTCATATTGTAAAGTTAAAGTAATATAGATCTATTATATTGTATACTATATTATGAAAGAAAATTAAGAATCTTTAGGATTAGTCTAAGCCAATCAAATAAGATGTATACATAAGCATAAATTATTAATGTTTGAACCTTTAAAAATATATATCAAATATTAAACATAAAACTCGCTTGTCGATGGCAACATTTATTTTTAAAAGTGTGTATCATTTATTGATAATAAATATTTTTTTAAAAATAATAATTAAAATAGTATGAAATAATATTTTTAGGTGAAAGTGAAGTGAAAATTTTATATAAGAAGAAAGATTTTAAAATCAAAAAATTTAATCAAATTATTAATATAAATTTATCAAAAAAAGTCATATTGCAAAGTTGAAGTAGATCTATTATATTATATACCATTGTGAAAGGAAATTAAGAAATCTTTAAGCCACTCTAATAAGATGTATACATAAGCATAAATTAACCTAGACTAACAAATAATAAATGGAGTAGTGTTACTTTGACAAATGTATATATTGTTCTAGGAAGGGAAATAAGAAGGATAGAGGTACTTTATTTTGAACTTGTCCCACCTCACATCCCTCTTTTATTCACCTTGGTACCAATCTATTATATTTCTTTCTAATAACTCAAGGAATGAAATAGAGTAGCTTGCAAGATTGCGCATTCACTTGATCAACAAAGCATACAACTATTCACACTTGCAAATACTTTCAATGATGGACGATGCAACATTGTGAATAGATAGTTGGTTGATAAGGAAGATGAACCATTCAACTTCCCTAACTACTAATTTGTTTAAAATACCTTGGTCAAATTCATTGAAGGATGACGAGAGATTGGAAGGTCAACAACCAAGGTAATAGTACACAAACTCAACTCTAAGAGAAGACTATGAGTTATATTATCATAGTGTGTATGAATAGTCATTTTTATTTGAGTAGAGCCTTGCAAGATCACTAGGCTAGTCAAGAGAATTTGTTATTGACACCTTGTTTCAAATGTTTGTAACCTCTTTATTTGAAGACTATAATAGAAGAAATTTCCTCGTGTCTATTCCTATGTCTTCCTCCATTGCTTTTAATTTGAGTTCAATAATTTGTTGTGTTATGTTCATCCATTTGAGTATTAGCATGAGAACTCTAAGAGTTGCATGATCTTTAATGCATGCATTCATGGGACCCCTAATCATGATTACATAAATTATATTTAAGTGGATTCTACCTATGAAGTAAATTCTATTTTTCACATTTGTGAGTGTGAGTAGAATATAATTAAGGCATCTTCCAATTCAAAGGCTATTTAGTTTAAGTTGTGCTGCGTGTAATTATTAAAAAGGTTAATTAACAAAATAAAATGACAAATAGAGGGATTCCTCTTTGAAGAGTAATAAATAAACCACCCAAAGTGAAAATTTTAGTGAACTTGATGTGAGACCTCCAAACATAATTGGAGGCCATGGAGAATGATGACAAGGGAAGTAGATGTAGATTCAAGTGATGGAAAGGCACTTGAAGTGCACTTGAATAGATTTGATTAATACACATCGGGTAGGTTGTTGAGGTTCATATCCAAGATAGGTGGTAAATCATGCATGGACAATCCAAGTTGCTCATGGATATTATATCCATAAGACTTGTTAGATTAGATTGTAGCACTAGATAAGTATCTTTTAGTACAATTGCATAGAATATTGTAAGAAGGTTTGATTTATGTGTACCAAATTGAAGGGACATGCATTTTTATCATGGGATCATATCTAGTTTTATAGGAAAATAAAGGGCAAGGATAAAGTTAAATCTTGGAACATAATAGTTACCAAGTTAAGAATTAAGGTTTATGTGTAGATGATGAAATGACTATTTTGAAAAAATTATTGAACTTGAGACAAAAGAATATAAGTGCCAAAGACTATACTAAATAATTCTATAGATTAATCATTTTTACCTATCGAGAAAATAAAAACTCATCAAAGGAAGATTTTTGTTGGAAGAGCTTTGTTACCAGGTAGGAAAAACATAATATTCCTATCCTAGATTCTACAAGACCAAAAACACCTCCCACATAATCTTCATGCAAGATCATAAAGAGATTTTTTTTTTTGAACCTTTAAAAACATATATCAAATATTAAACACAAAACTTTCTTGTCAATGGAAACATTTATATTTTAAATTATGTATCATATATATATATATATAAGGAACAATTAATTTATTGATAATAAACATTTAAAAAAAAAAATAGTATGAAATAATATTTTTAAGTGAAAGTGAAGTGAAATTTTTATATAACAAGAAATATTTTAAAATTAAAAAGATAATCAAATTATTAATATAAATTTTATCAAAAAATGTCATATTGCAAAGTTAAAGTAATATAGATTTATTATATTATATACTATTGTGAAAGGAAATTCAGAAATCTTTAGGTTTAGTCTAAGCCAATCTAATAAGATGTATGCATATGCATAAATTATTAATGTTTGAACCTTTAAAAATATATATCAAATATTAAACATAAAATCGGCTTGTCGATGACAAAATTTATTTTTAAAATTATGTATCATATATACATTTAAAATGTAAGAAATAATTAATTTATTGATAATATATATTTTTTAAAAATAATTAAAATAGTATGAAATAATATTTTAAAGTGAAAGTGAAGTAAAATTTTTATATAACAAGAAAGATTTTAAAATTAAAAAATTTAATCAAATTATTAATATAAATTTATAAAAAAAAGTCATATTGTAAAGTTAAAGTAATATAGATCTATTATATTGTATACTATATTATGAAAGAAAATTAAGAATCTTTAGGATTAGTCTAAGCCAATCTAATAAGATGTATACATAAGCATAAATTATTAATGTTTGAACCTTTAAAAATATATATCAAATATTAAACATAAAACTCGCTTGTTGATGGCAACATTTATTTTTAAAAGTGTGTATCATTTATTGATAATAAATATTTTTTTAAAAATAATAATTAAAATAGTATGAAATAATATTTTTAAGTGAAAGTGAACTGAAATTTTTTATATAACAAGAAATATTTTAAAATTGAAAAATTTAATCAAATTATTAATATAAATTTATCAAAAAAAGTCAGTGCAAAGTTAAAGTAATATAGATCTATTATATTATATACTATTGTGAAAGGAAATTAAGAAATATTTAAGGTTAGTCTAAGTCAATCTAATAAGATGTATACATAAGCATAAATTAACCTAGACTAACAAATAATAAATGGAGTAATGTTACTTTGGAAAATGTATATATTGTTCTAGGAAGGGAAATAAGAAGGATAGAGGTACTTTCTTTTGAATTTGTCCCACCTCTCAAATAAAATATCCCTTTTATTCACCTTGGTACCAATATATTATGCATATTTATAATAATTTAAGGAATGAAACAAATTAGCTTGCAAGATTTCGCATTCACTTGATCAACAAAGCACACAACTATTCACACTTGCAAATACTTTCAATGATGGAGGATGCAAAATTGTGAATAGGAATTTGGTTGATAAGGAAGATGAACTATTCAAATTCCCTAAGTACTTATTTGTTTAAAATTCCTTAGTCAAATTCATTGAAGGATGATGAGAGATTAGAAGATCTACAACCAAGGTAATAGTACACAAACTAAACTCTAAGAGAAGAGTTATGAGTTTCTATGATCATAGTGTGTATGAATAGTCATTTATATTTCAATAGAGCCTTGCAAGATCACTAGGCTAGTTAAGAGAATTTATTGTTGACATCTTTTTTTGAATGTTTGTAGCCTCTTTATTTGAAGACTATAATAGAATAAGTTTCCTCGTGTTTGTTTCTATGTCTCCGTCTATTGATTTTAATTCAATAATTTGTTATGTTATGTTCATCCATTTGAGTATTAGCATGAGAACTCTAAGAGTTGCATGGTCTTTAAGGAAATCATTCATGGGACCCCTAATCATGATTTCATAAGTTATATTGAAGTGGATTCAACCTATGAAGTGAATTCTATTTTTCACATTTGTGAGTGTGAGTAGAATACAATTAAGGCATCTTCCAATTCAAAGGCTATTTAGTAGAAGGTGTGGTGAGTGTAACTATTAAAAAGCTCATTTAAAAAAATAAATTGACTAATGTAAGGGGGGAAATAAGCATAGGAAAAGCAACAATGAATCGAACTAAAGAGATCAAAGCAAGGATCAAATTCCTACCATACTCATGAAATGAAGCTATAAAATAACAAAATCAAAAATCAATGCAATCATAAAGATAACATAAATTGAATTCACAAACTTAAAACATTAGCATCCCATGTTGGAGTGTAATTTGTATTGATGTTGAATTGCATTTGAATCAATACGAAGCCTCCATTTGATGTTGAAAAAGCTTCAAAAGTGTATCAATGGTGATCATAGATGTGTGTACATATTTTCTCTCAAGAATTCAAATGTAAATTCAGAATGACCTCTTTGCATAAACTCTATAGATTCTCTGATCAATTTTGAGAATGAAGAGGGTTGTTATATAGATTTCATTTTTGAGATGAATGATCAAGATTTCGTAGTAATATATCATGATCAACATTTGTACAACATGAAAGTAAAGATTCATATTAGGTTAGGAACGCATTTGCAAGACCTAACTAGATACCATTTCAAGTACGTAGACGATTGGACAAAGTGAAACAACCAATTTTGGATATCTATGAAGATGGTGGTATTTCATTAAGGAAAGGGGAGAAGGAAGAGCCTAAAAATAAATGCCACAATGATTCAACCCTCTTATATCGGTTATGGGTATGTGCAGGATCATGATGGGCCAAAAAGTGGCAATATTATGGGTATTTGTAAGGTATGTGGCTAACGACTTTTTTTTTACCCAAAATTGATGAAACGAAAAGGGTTTTTAGAGGAGATTCTCAACTTTCCACCAATATATTATTTTAATTTTAATAAATAATTATTATTAATTTTCTATTAGAATTACAACTAAAGTCCTAATTGATAGGTGATTGAAAAACATCTATAACTTTCAAACGGTGTCACATTTTTTGAATCAAAACATCGTCAAATTCTATGCTTCACATACTATGGATTAAAAAAATAAAAATAAAATTTCATGAAGTTTTGACCAAGTTAAGGTGGTCGGACATACGAGTTTTTATATTTTTAAGTTGTAATAAAAATTCATAATTAATTATTTACTTGGAAAAAAATTACCAAAAAATGATCACATCAGGACACGAGTCCTCTACTTATATATAAAACTTATAAAAAATATCATCATTTTATTATATGGTTATGGTGGTCGAGACACCTACTTATTTTTTCCCTAAAATTTAGTACTCTTGCATTGAAATTTCAAAATTTCACCAAATAAATTTTATTTATTTTTAAATAAACCTAGCAGTTTAGAAACTACATTAAATTTTCTACAGATTCTATTCTTACATATTTTTTAAATAAAATAGATAACTTATTCAAATTTTTACGTCAAGTTTCCTATCACTAATTTTTCTGAATTTTCTGCCACTTAAGGGCCTGTTTTTTCCATGATGATCCTCCACATACCCTTATATAAAGATAGCGAAAGAGATCTCAGATCTTTGAAAAATCTAGAGCACACTCACAGAGATAGAGATTTTAGATCACAAGGGGGTCCCTTCAATCCAAATAAATCACATGCACAACAATCTTAGTGGAAAGATCCATTTGATTGGTGATATGTCACTCAGAACAAAGGGTTTTATCCTCACCCTTATTTGCAGAAGCAAGAAGGGTCAAATTCAAAATCCTTTCAAGATGGGAAAAAGGATAATGGTAAGGAATTACCAAAGCCTCAAAACCAACTAGAACATAAAGAAGATGGTTTTCAAAGGAAAGGATCTAAGAGAAGACTATAAGTTATATTATCATAGTGTGTATGAATAGTCATTTTTATTTGAGTAGAGCCTTGCAAGATCACTAGGCTAGTCAAGATAATTTGTTATTGACACCTTGTTTCAAATGTTTGTAACCTCTTTATTTGAAGACTATAATAGAAGAAATTTCCTCGTGTCTGTTCCTATGTCTTCCTCCATTGCTTTTAATTTGAGTTCAATAATTTGTTGTGTTATGTTCATCCATTTGAGTATTAGCATGAGAACTCTAAGACTTGTATGATCTTTAATGCATGCATTCATGGGACCCCTAATCATGATTGCATAAATTATATTTAAGTGGATTCAACCTATGAAGTGAATTCTATTTTTCACATTTGTGAGTGTGAGTAGAATAAAATTAAAACATCTTCCAATCAAAGTCTATTTAGTAGAAGGTGTGGTGAGTGTAACTATTAAAAGGTCATTTAACAAAATAAAATGACTAATGTAAGGGGGAAATAAGCATAGGAAAAATAACAATGAATCAAACTAAAAAGATCAAAGAAAGGATCAAATTCCTACCATACTCATGAAATGAAGCTATAAAATAACGAAATCAACAAGTAATGCAATCACAAAGATAACATAAATTGAATTCATGAAATTAAAACATTACCATCCCATGTTGGAGTGTAATTTGTATTGATGTTGAATTGCATTTGAATCCATATGAAGCCTCCATTTGATGTTGAAAAAGCTTCAAAAGTGTGTCAATGGTGATCACAAATGTGTGTGTATTTTCTCTCAAGAATTCAAATGTCAATTTGGCATGACCTCTTTGCATAAACTCTATAGATTCTCTTATCAATTTTGAGTATGAAGAGGGTTGTTATATAGATTTCATGTTTTGAGATGAATGATCAAGATTTTGTAGTAAGATATCGGGATGAACGGTTGAGAATCATTGAGAGGAAATAGATTGGAATGATTAGTGGGATTAGATTGGACTGATTCGGGGGATTAAGAAATCATGTTGAGTGTTTAGTGGGATTGAGGAATAGATTGAGTGGTTGTGGGATTGAAGAATAGATGGGTTAGTCAACAGATTAGAGTGAGAAATTGGTGGTAATTATTTACTTAATCATAAAAGGGGCGAAGATAATTAATTAATACTTAGGGATGAACGTGTGTAAGTCATGTTTGACTTTAAAAAATAAAGATGTATTTGTTTGTTGATTATGTTAAATGATTTCAAATAATTAATTTAATTATTTGGGTTTAGAGAACAGAAAGTGATGTGATTTAAATTATTAATAATATTAATTTAATTAATTTAGATGAATAGGGTATATTAGTGACATAATTAAATAATTGGTGTTATTTAATTAATTAAAGAGGAATAAAGTTAGATTTAGTGATGATATAGTGAATTAATCAAATAATTAAAGATTATTCAATTAATAGAGGAAAATAGGGTAAATTATGTAAATGATGTTGAAATGAAATTATATAAATGATAATGATGTTGATAATGGAAAAATGTCATTTAGGATGTGTGATATGCGTTAGGTCAATTTTACATGTCTACATTTTCCCCCTCTTTGGGACAAATAATTGGTTGCTTTATTTCAAAGAATTTGATGTTCAGATCAAGATTTTAAAAAAATTATATGCCCCATTGTGCCTCAATAGTCAGTGGAAAGATAATACAATGTTGGGCTGCCCCCTCGAGAGGTTGGTCAAAAAAATTGCTTTTCAGGTCAGGCTCACAACAAGGTTTTGTTTCCATTCAGATGTGTAGAGGATAAAAATTTAGGCTATAGGGCCCTCATTCATAGTTTTGGATGTTCCAAGGTGCTCCTAATTTTAACGTATGAGGGTTTCCAAGATAAAAAAATTAGGGTTTGGGACGTAAAAAAAGAAAATTAGGGTTCATTTTTCCTCATTTGCACTCTTAGCCCTTCACAAATTCTTGCCTCTAGAGATCTTTCTTTTATGATTGTTGAGTTGTGATGGTGAGTATTTTAGATTCCACACATCGTGCAAAGGTAGTCCATTCTTCTGGGAGCCATCTCTCGATCAAAACCAACAACATCATGGATCTCCCCCTCGGGATGATCAGTAGGGCTGATCTTGTTTATGATCTTTATATTGGTGTTTATTGTACCAGAGACTTGTGTACAGACATTATATTTTGTATATACATTCATCGGCCTAGCTGTGGCCTTGTATATATATATATATATTTTTGTATATTTTGATATCACACATGATGTTTGATGTATAAGACATTCTCATTTTTTATGATAGGTGAGATATACCATGTTTCAATGTGACTTATTATGTGTTATGAGATGTTTATGGATCATTATAGATGACGTTTTAAATATGTGCATGTTTTATACTTTTTCTGATGAATTTATATGATATGGATGGATGTATGATTTATATACATGTGATCATTATGATATATGATGTATTCGATGGATGATGATATATTATATATGTATCCAGATGACCATATGATGTATGTGATGGTTGATGTTGTGTGGTATATGATATGTACTAATGATATTGTGATGCAACATGGAGCTATTACTTAGAAGAAGTGTTAGTATGATTTAGAGATGGATAAAAATTTGATGTTGTTATTTACTGATGAGTTTGCTTTTGCTTTCATAGAGACTTCATATTTTTAGCAATCCTTATTGATGTAGAAAATAGACACAATACACTAGGGTATTGATGACCAAGGTGGTGTTGTATCCATTGTGTGGACTTTGACTCTACAAACAAATAATACTCTTGCTCATACCAGACATATGAAAACCCTATTAGCATGTATGGGTGAGAAGTTTCAAAACATTTTGGACCAATTACACAGATAGGTATGGAGTACCTACCATACAATTTCCCTCATTTGAAACAACTTCCACACATAGAAAAAAACAATTATTCACTATGGTAGTATCACAAAAAATCTAACAAATAGAATAAACAAAAATCAGCAATCAATATCTCCAGTCCCTCTTCTCTAAATCCTTATGGATATCCTTGAGAGATCCTAAGAATGTGATATTAAGATAAACCAAAAAGATAAGATCATAAAAAGATAAACAATGTTGCAATATCACTTGCCATAGTTGTTTGATGTTTCAGGATGTTATCCATTAGTGATGTCTATTCTAGGAACGTTTTATCCATTAAGACATATGTTAGGATGTTGATGATGAATTATTGATAGGTAGGTAGTTTAACACTTAGGCATTGTTTTAATCTTATAGTGATCCAATCGTTTCAATATTTACTTTGGAAATTTTGATTTTGATGTTTGTTTTGCATGTCGATTACTTTGTCAAAGGATGAAGGTGATGATTGTTTATTATGAATGGAAAGTTTATTGCAGATAGGTGACAATGGAGATAGGACTTTTTATGATTTTCTACATTTATTTGATGTTTTTTTTGGTGTTTTCAAGAAATTTAGAAACAATTTATAGGGGGCCTAAAGGGATTGAGCTAGTACCTCAGGGGATGATCAAATATTAGCCTTTCCTACATGAACATAGAGACATCGTAGTTCGAATTTATTGAGTGATATTTTTTTCGAGTTTTGATATTTTTGGATTTTGATATGATATATGAATGTTTTTGTTTTGAAGGACTAACCTAGGGTCTCGAGGGCTCATCAGTGATGGCCTTTCCTACATTATATACATAGAGGCTCATAGTTCACTTATTTTGTGACTCAATTGTAGCTCATCCAAAGATGACCTATGGTATTTTTGGGATTTTGATGTTTTTTACTTTGTTTTGGATTTTACTTATTTTCTCGATATTTCTAATTTTGATTTTTTTTATAGTGATAGGATGAAAAAGGATCCAATACACTACCAGTTTCAGGAAGTTACCTCCAATTCAGGAAAAGATTACATTTATTAGGGTAGATGGACGAAGATGGTGCAACAAGGTTCAACACTTGATCAGTAATCGAGTCATGGTTGGTTGCACATTTTATTATGGGATAGATGGGGTGAATGCTATAGATACTAGTGCTGATAGATATAGGTGTAGGTATTATTCAAATGTAGTTCTTGTTTACATGGTTTTACTATGGTACCTATCCTAGAAGCACCACAAGGTGGTTTTGACTTAAAGGACATTTTATTTCTCTTTAGTGTTTTTCTTGATTTTTTATTTTTTTCTTTTTTCATTTTTATACTCAGGTTATTTTGATGAGCTCAAGTATAAAACCTTTTGAGATGGATTCTATTCAGAGGTTCAACTAAAGGTTATCCTTTAGGAGTAGCCAACTGATAAGATCCAAAGCCATAGCTTGTTGTTATGATGAAAGGACCTAGCCAATTTGTTTCAAACTTCCTCTTCCCATCCTGATTTAGTTGGATCTTCTAATTTTCTTTTAGTACCAATTCACCAACTTGAAATTTTGTGTTCTTGATCCTCTTGTTATAGCTTTTCTTGAGCCGATTCTGATAAACCTAGATATGGTTTAATGCACTCACATGTCTTAAATCTAGAAGTTTTAACTCATTAAGTATAAACACCTAATATTCCTCATTGCTGACCATTCCTTTTAGAGATACTCACATACTTATTGGGATCTCGACTTCGATAGGTAGGATCGCTTTAGATCCAAAGACTAAGGAAAAAGGTGTGGCACTTGTGGGTGTGCGAATGTTGGTTCGGTAAGCCCATAAGGCTAGATTTAGTTGCAAATTCCAATCACAACCGACATCATTAATAGTCTTTTTCAATATTTTTAGAATGGTTTTATTGGATGCTTTAGCCTAACCATTTCCTTGGGGATAGAATGACGTCAAGAATCGATGTTGGATGGAGAACCTTGAACAAAGTTCATGGATATCTTTTTTTTGAAATGGAGTTTCATTATCTATTATAATAACTTGCAAAATTCCATACCAACAGATCAAATAATTCAAGATGAACTTGGATATTTGTTTCCCAGTGATGTAGGTTAGAGGGATAGCCTCTATCCACATTGTAAAGTACTTAGTTGCAGTGATAATGAATTTATGTCCATTAGATGAAGCAGAAGATATCTTCCCTACCAAGTAAAGTCCCCACTGCAAGAAAGGACATGGTGTAGTTATAGACTATAGCTCTTGTGCTAGTATGTGAACAAGATCACTATGTTTTCAAGACATCGGCGACATTTCCTTGAGTAATGAATGGATTCCTTTTCCATTGATGGAAAATTATACCCTATTCTCAGCAACTTTTATGCTATATTTGGTACACTAGAGTGAGACCCAAAAACACCTCCATGCACTTCTTGTAGGCATTTTGTGCTTCATCCACGTTGAGACATTGAAGTAATGTACTATCTAGAATTTTTCTATATAGGGTTGAAAAGAAGAAAATTGGGGTCCTCTCTTTCACTTCTAGGGTTTTGGACATAAAAGGAGAGAGGAAATTTCCTTACTCTTCACTCAAGAACAAACCCTTGAGATTTCAATGCAAAGGAGATTGAAATCTAGAAAAGGGACTATCCTAGCGACTGAATGAAATCTAATGAGTGGTTCACCACCAAGTGTAAACTTGGAAAAGACAATGAAATGCAAAACACAATGTAAAAACCCTAATTGCATGTGAACTAATCCTAGATGACCTAGAAAAGTGAACAAAATGCAACAGGAAGCTATGAAATAGAAAGTGTGCTTCTGGAAACCTTGAAGTGACTATAAATAGCTCTGAAATTCTAGAAATTTTGACTTTTTGACCGACTAGGAGTCATTCGCCAATCTAGGCGAATTAGTCCCAGATTAGGGTTTTTGCACAAAAATTTGTTTCAGGAAAAAGGGTATCAAAATCTACAAATAGATCTGGAAAATATCTACAATAGGAATCATTTGCCACTATTGGTGAATCAGTCCCATCCTGTTTTTTCAAAAATCAAAAGCTTTGATCTACACTTCAACACCTGCCCTTTCCTTCCAATCTAAGTTTTGAATCTAAATCTGCGAAAAGCACCTGCAAAATAGAATTCAACTTGATTTTCTAATGGTGGGTTTTCCTTGGTCAAACACCTAGTTTGGTAATTAAACCTTGATAGGAATAGATAAATGTGCATGAAAACCCTAGTCTTCAGTGTGTCTAAGACTAGGAAATCTAAAATGTGATGCAATCCTATTCTAATGTGTAAGAATATGATGCAATGATGAAAATGTAAAGATGAAAAAATCACTTGTGATGATCTCTAACCACCCCAAGTGAGCTCTAATGAAGCTTGTACCTTCCTTAGGCTAAATGTAGAGTGACAATGGAAGATGGAATCACTTAGGAAACAAGTCTTAAGGCTTGGCTTGATGGCTAGTTGCATCTCCCCAACCTAGAATTCATCATGATTCACCATAGGCATCCATTATCAACCCTCAAAAATTCTAGATCTTGATTGAAAGTGAGCTTGAAAACCTACAAAAATTCTTTAATGTTACTCTAAGGCTTCAACTTTACTTGCTCTTGAAACTTGAATGCTCTTGTGAAAGATTGCTTAATGCTTGATTCTTGAAAATGCTTGCTCAAAGTGCTTAGAGTATGCTTGGATTGTGAAAAATGACTTAGAAGCTTGCTTTTATAGGCATTGACACCTAATTGACCGTTATTTAGATCTCAAAGGCCAACATCCATAAAAAACTTGAATTGAATTGATGAATTCCTGCTCAAATTTGAAAAAGACCCCAATTGGGACTCATTCGCCACACTTGGCGAATGGGTCCCACCTAAGGGTTTGACTCATTGGGCGAATGAGTCCCACCTAGGCTATTTTAGGTGGGTTTTCATTTTTTCGGTGTTTTGGACAATTTTATATGATTTTTGATTTAAATGAGCCTTAAGATCTGAAATAATGAGTCTTAGGGGCCTATAAATGGTGATTTAAAGGGTAATTAATGCAAGGGTGCCAAAATAGGTCCAAATTAAGTGTGAAATTACCTCTTTTTCAAGAGTGCACAATTTTCTACACTACATTTAGCCCCCACTTTAGCGCCCATATGACTCTACGTGCATAGTTAAGCTTAAGGAATCCAATAATAACCTTTGTTTCATAAAAGGATACACATATAAGTTCAATCATGATATGGGAGAATGAAGCCCCCACTATAGCTTATCTACAAAACCACAATGTTAGGAACCACATCCTACAACACGAATCCATTAGGTGTCCAAAAATAATCTTATCAAACCTCTATCTAGAAATCACATTCGATGGTAGATGTATGCCCCCCCTTGATTTTTCTTGCTTTACGGAGGTGGAATCAAGGTAGCAATCTAGCCACGTCAATTAGGGTAAGTCATATCATAGGGAATTTCCAAGTACCATTCCACATAATGATAGATAGTTGATGATGTCGAGGGTGGAATCCTAATTCCAATGCAACAAATGATGTCGAAAACAGAGCTCACGAGCACCCATTATGTTTGTTTTAATGAAATACACTTTTTAACCCTAATGTAGTAAAAACCCTAGTTTTAACATACATAAGCACAAAAAGTGAAGTAAATTCTAACTCATTTTATCATTTATCTTTTTGTAGCTTGAAAGTGATTGAAGAAGAGTGAAAAATGCTTAGCAGACAAGATTACATGCATACGAGATTGGACATGTTGCGAGACCTGGTGGCACACAACAAGCATCGTCATGAGGTGAGTTGATCCTTCTACCTTCACTTTTTCCTTACGCAATTATTTTATGATTTTTATGCATTTCTAGGTTAATTTAGGGCCTTGGAATTTTATTTTTTCCAAAGTGTCCCCTTTTTTCGCAAAGTGTCCCCTTTTTTCGCAAAGTGTCCCACCTTTTCACAAAGTGTCTTGTTTCTTTGTAAAGTGTCCCAAAAGGGTCCTAAAGTGTCTAGGGCCTTTAGGAAATCATACTAGAGCAAATTTAGTACACTTATATGATTTTTGATGTAAAAATTGAGTTTAGATTCCTTAAAGGTATATTTTTCTTTTTTGTTATGTTCCTACCCATTTGCATTAGTGTTTGGGTGGTAGGCAGATGATAAATATTCTCAAAGATTTATCCCCCACTCTTTTAGTGGAGAATATAGAGCTACTACAGACTATAGGATTATACTGGGTGTATCTCATACCCCCCATGAGGTACCATGATGTGATACTGATGGCGCTAGTAGAGCGCTGGGATGTTGACACATACACATTCCATCTACTGAACGGAAAGATGACTATCACGTTGGAGGATGTACACTGCATACTCTAAGTTCCTATTTGGGGTAAGCGAGTACATTTCCAAGTGGAGTGATCATTGTGTGAGATGAAGATGACATTTAGTATTTCCTTTGCGGACCAGTACATGATGAGAGGGTGAGGGCATAGATTGATCTAGCTATGCTACTATATTCATGAGCCCCATTGGTAAGATGGATTATGATGCTTACAGTTGCACTAGTACTCATCCTTAATGGTCGAGGAGCACACCTGGAGGGAGGATTAGTACACCTGATACAAGGGATGGTAGATCACCAAAGATTATACACATGGGGGCATTGTATCCTAGTGCACTTATACTATGATCTTGGATGGTTTGTCTTTTGGGAGGTGGACAGTATGGTAAACTATATGCTTCTATTGGTTTGGTTCCTTGAGCATATTACTTGTACCAGACCTACCAGCTTCCCGTGTTCGACAACCTTGGGGTATCCTCAGGCCTTCAGCTATCCTCTACAATGGTTTTGGTAGTATGGTGATTTATACTTCTAGAGAGTGTTATTTGACTGACTGGAGGAGGATGAGATACTTTGGAGACCTTATTAGATTGTGCTTTAGTGGCCAAATCACACTTGATAGATGAGGAGATTATAGCTTGACAGTTTTTTGACTGGTAGACACAATTACATAGTACGTCTTTTCTACTATGATCAGGTCATGTGACAGTTTGGACAAATGTAGATAGCACCCAGGGCACAACCCTTCTTCAGGAGATCAGTGTGGAGTGCCAAAAAGACCTAGTGATTTAGTACAGTTCACTATAGAGGATATTTTCCATAGCGACTCTTGGTACTCAGATCATGATATGCCTTTGGTCTCTGACACAGATGATGTTGGTGCCATAGATGACTATGAGGAGTGGTGGACAATATAATGACCAGCTCCCATATTTTTGATGGAGGAGCCGATAGGTGATGTAAGACTACTCCCAAATGAGGGAGATGATGTAGAGGATAGGGCCGAGGAGACACACTACAAGGTTGCAGACATATTTACAGATGTCATAGATGAGGAGTATGATGACAATACAGATCCTGGCTATGATGAACAAGATAGAGGAGATGAGGAGGACAAGGAGGACGAGGATGAGGAGATTTCCATGAAAAAGGGTAGTGGGGTAGCAGATGAGGATCTAGTAGGGCACAAGTGGAGATATTTCTCTCCCATTAGTATGAATAGATCACAAGCAATAGCTACAGTAGGTACCAGTACCTAGATTCATGGAGAGGCTAGCACATCCTCCATGCCCCCTACACACGATGAGGTTGATTTTACATAGCCTACCCGATATATATATATATATATATATATATATATATATATATATCATGATGTGTACTAATTGTGCTTATGGTTTCTATCTTGTAGTTCCTGTGAGAAATTTTTGGGATCTCTATCGATAGGTGGCTACAGAGATAGTGCCCCCATCACTCAATGACGATGCTAGAGACTCATAATATGTTCCCCCACCTAGTGTGGATCAGGACCTAGAGTCATTCAGTCCATACGCTATACTGTGGGGAGTGTATGAGAGTTTGAGGTACATCCACCGAGCTGATGCTTCCCCAAAGGCATAGTCATCCCAGACTCTAGTAGAGTTTGAGAGACTAGAGGAAGAGGTAGCCAGGCTACAGCTAGAGAGAGATCAAATAGAAGGAGCACATCAAGAGGCCCTTGGGTAGATATAGGGCTTAGAGTTTTCTCTTAGTACATTCAGTGGATCGTGATCATAATTGAACACCACCGTCTCCTGAAAGACTACTACTAGACACATGCATGTACCAGGTCTCGAGGGATTTGGTAGTCACAACCCTCAATAGTATTGTATTTATTGATGACATGTACACAAAAATTTGATATATATATGATCATTTTATGTTTTATTATTTGTGTTGAATGTTAAATGTCAATGTGATTAATTAAATAATGTTTTTAAGATTATCTAATGAATGTCTTCCATGAACGACTTTGGGTCATGATCCACACTAGGTGGGGGCACATAGTGTGATTCTGTAGCATCCTCGTTGAGTGATGGGGGCACTATCTCTGCAGCCACCTATCGATAGAGATCCAAAAAATCTCTCACAAGCCCTGCAAGATAGAAACCATAAGCACAATCAGTACACATCATGATATATATATATAAAGTATAAGCACAAGTATGAAGTATAATAATAAATAAAATATCATCACCAATATCTCAGGTAGGTTGTGTACTATGGGTAGTGTATGAGAGTTTGAGGAGGCACGTCCACCAAGCTGATGCTTCCCCAGAGACATAGTCATCCCAGACTCCAGTAGAGTTCAATAGACTAGAGGCAAAGGTAGCTAGGCTACATGTGGAGAGAGATTAGATAGAAGGAGCACATTGAGAGGCCCTTGGGTAGATACAGGCTTAGAGTTTTCGCTCAGTACATTCAGTGGATCACGATCACAATTGAACACCACTGTCTCCCAACAAACTACTACCAAACACATGCAAGAACTAGGTCTCGAGGGATCTAGAAGTCATAGTCCTCAGTAGTATTTTATTTATTGATGACATGTACACAAAACTTTGATATATATATGAGAATTTGATGTTTTATTATTTTTGTTGAATGTTAAATGTCAATGTGATTAATTAAATAAACTTTTGAAGATTATCTAATGAATGTCTTCCATGATTTAATGTATGCTTTATGTGATCTAACAAAAACTCATTACAGTTTCTCTTAGATGCAACATTGTGATGAAGTATGTTATGTTAAAGTAAATGCACCTATGATCTAATTAAAGAACATTAAATGCATATAAGGATTGAATCTAACACCACATACAAGATGAGCTTGAATAGTATGAAACCTAAATTAATTACTTAAAAATGAATTAAATAATCACTTTAGTGTTCAAGACACACAAATGATTGTTTATCAAGAATGAAGCAATGCAAAAGCATATGGAATATAATCCAATAGCTCTAACAACACTACTTTATCATCCATACTATTAAAAAGGATTAGGCATAATACCAATGCAGATGCATGGCATTAATAGGGTCTTTGAGAGGTGTGCCACCCATTTTTGTTAACTTGTATGCACCAAACCCATAGCTTTCATTAATTATGTAAGGCCCTAACCAATTAGGGCTGAATTTTCCTCTTTCAGTCAGGTCGGCATTAACGTTTAATTTATTTTCATACAAGATTAAGTCACCTTTACTAAATACATGAGGGATGACATGATCACTATAATTACGTTGTAATTGTTTAGCATAAGCTTAGAGATACTCAAGAGCGTTAATGCAATGTTCATCAAGAATATGAAGTTGATGCAATATTTTTTGTTTGTAAGTTTTGTCAGCGATAAGTCCTTGAAGAGCAATCCTTAACGTGGGGATTTCTAACTCCAAGGCCATAATGGCCTCAGTACCATAAACAAGGTTATAGGGAGTTGTTCCATTGGATGTTCTGATGCTAGTATGGTAAGCCCATAATGCGTTCGTCAGTTGCATGTGCCAATCCTTGTTATGTTTATTTATTATTTTTCTTGGGATTTGTTTGATAGTCTTATTAGTTGCTTCAGCTTGTCTATTAGATTTTGGGTAGTACAATGTTGAAAAGTGATGTTGGATATTAAATGTGTCAAGGAATTTCTTCACATCATTGATCTTAAATGGTGTTCCATTATCTAAAACTAACTCAAAAGGAAGTCCAAAGTGAGTAATAATTTGTGTTCCAATATGAAATGACATATTACATCAGTAGTTTAGGATCAAAGAGGAATAGCTTCTACCGATTTTGTGAAATAATTTGTTGTTGTGATTATAAACGTATGAAGGTGGTGAAATTTTTCCAATTAGATCCAATCCCCACACTGAGAATGGCCAAATAGAAATTTGGGCATGGAGCTTAGAAGTAGGAACATGAATCAAATTCCTATGTTCCTAACATTTGTGACATCCATTAACATATGCAAAGCAATCTTTCTCCATATGTCTCCTGTAGTATCCTATACAAATGAGTTTTTTCACTAAGGATCTCGCTCCAAAATAACCTCCATAGGCACCTACATGAGCCTCTTCAAGTGTTATGGGGATTTTGGATTCGTTAAGGCATCTAAGAAAAATTTCATTAAAGGATCTTCTATATAATATGTCGGCAAGGATGATGTACTTGGTTGCTAGTTTTCGCAAGCAACGTCAGGTGTTCTTTGTTGTTGGCTTGGGAATGGTACCATCCTTCAAATAGTTGAATATTGTATCATACCATTCACTTGATTCTTGCTTGGTTGTTGCTAATATTTCTTCAATTTTATCATCAATTGATGGTTTCATGATTGGGTGAATAGTAAATGTGAAATCCTTTAAAGGATCTTGAGGTGATGTAAGAGAATCTACACTCACCATTGCATCTACATGATGATTATCTTTTCATGAGATGTTGTCAATGGTAAATGTTTCAAACTTTTCTAACAAGTTCATTGTGAGATCCTTGTATTTTGATAATTTTTCATGCTTTGTTTGATTACTAATTGCAAATCACCAAATATCTTAATATCTTTTGCACCTAAAATTAAAGCAGCGCGTAACCCAGCAAGCAACGCTTCATACTCAGCAGTGTTGCTTTTACATAGGAATTTTAGTCGGTATGACAAGGGAAGAGAATTTTCTATAGGCGGGATTAGTATAACCCCGGTGTTAGATCCTATTCTACACTTAGATCCATCAAAGTATAATTCCTAGGTATTAGTTTTGATTGTCAACACATTATCGTTGGGGATTCATTGCTAGGTAATGCCAAAGGGGAAGGAGCTTCAACCAATTGGTCGGTCAAGGCTTGACCCTTAATTACTTTTTTTTTAAACTTCAGGTCAAACTCGGTCAACATCACCCACTTAGCTACATGTCCTGATAAATCTATTTTACTGAAAAGATGTTTGAGGGGGTCAAATTTCATCATCACACGTATTTCCACAATTAATAAGTAATGTCACAATTTACTAGTAGCAAATACAAGAGCCAAACATTGTTTTTCTATTGTTGTGTATCATTTCTCATAATCTATCATGGTTCAATTTATGTAATAGACCGAATACTCTTTACCATTTCCATCTTGTTGAGCCAACAATGCTATGAGAGCATGGGCTGATGTGGCTGTATAAAGTATCAATGGTTTGTTTTGCATAGCAGTTTGTAAAATAGGTGGAGTTGCAAGGTATTCCTTCAAACTCTTAAAATCCTATTTGCAATCTTCATTCCAATCAAAGCGTACATCCTTTTTGAGGAGATGTGTAAATGGTAATGTTCGATCAGCTAAAGATGCAACAAAATGATAGATCCAGCTTGAATTATTCCTTGTAAGGTGTGCAATTGAGAAATATTTTTAGGATATGGCATATTTATGATAGCATCAATCTTCTTTGTATCCACCTCGATGCCTCTGTGAGATACGATAAAACCCAAAATTTTCCCACTATCTACACCAAAGACACATTTTTTTGGATTCAATCTCATGTATTTTCTCATTCACTCAAAGATTTTTTGAAGGACATTCACATTTTCTTGTCTTGTTAATGATTTGGCTATAATGTCATCAATGTAATCTTCCAAAATATTATGTAAGTAATCATGGAATATCAATGTCATAGCTCGTTGATATGTTACTCCCATATTCTTCAATCCAAAGGGAATCATAACCCAACAAAATGTTCCCCAAATAGTTGTAAATGTTGTTTTGTATTGATCTTGAGGGTTAATGAAAATTTGACTGTATCTAGAAAATCCATCCATGAATGACAACAAAGCATTTCCCATAGTCGATTCTACTATCATGTCAATATTAGGGAGGGGAAAGTCATCCTTTAGAGATGCTTTATTCAAATAAAAAAAATTTGTACACATCCTAATACAATTGTCAGGTTTTGTGACTGCAACAATATTTGAGATCCATGGAGAATAATTTATAGGTATTATGAAACCAACGTCAAGGAGTTTTTGAATTTCATCCTTAACCAACAAGGCTATTTTAGGGTTTATTTTTTTGAATATTTTGTCTAACGGGCTTAGCATTTTCAACGAGGACTATTTTGTGTGTTACAATCTTAGGTTCAATCCCTGGCATGTTTGAATAAGTCCAAATAAAAAGTTTAGGAAATTAATGAAGCAAGGTTGTAGTATCCTCTTGTTCTCCCTCATTGAGGCATTGTCCTATTTTAATGAATTTCTCTTTATCATTGATGTCCATTGCTATTCCCATTGTATCTCCAAAAGGAAGTGTGTTTGATCTTAGAAATTTAGGATTGTATTCTTCATTGTTCATGTCTATCTCACCACTATCTTTTTCTCCATCTTTTTGTTTGGTGCTTATCATAGAACATGTAACCTTTTTCTTGTGAGGAGGATTATATGGTTTATCATAAACTCCTAGTCTTTGTTTCAATGCTTCATCATCTTCAAAGTATTCCCATGATGGTGGTAAATCCATATCAAGCAATTCAAGATGCTTCATAGTGAGGTTAACTTTTGGTTTGCACATGATAGTGTTGATGTTTAACAATGGTATCTTTGATGCTTATGTAATTTTAGAGGGACAATATCCCAAACCAGTCTTTGTCTCTTGTGTGTTAGGCTCTATAGGAACCAAAATTTTGTGTTATTTCTTCCTACATCCTTTACCACTATAACCCAATGGTTTCACAAGCTCATAATCTCTCCCATACAATTTTTTCATTTCTTTTAGGTTTGGTGGCTATTGATAGTCTATCTCATCAAAGTTTGTTGTGTAACTTGAATCTTCTTCAAGAGTGAATGAGTTAGATGTTTGTGAATATTCTTCCAAGTTCTGAGTTGACATGGCCATTGGTTGCTTTTGTTTGTCATCTTCTTTTCTTGTGATTATGTATTCTCCCTTAAATGAGGATGTGAACTTCAAGGAACCCCAATCAACATCCAATAATTTTGACACTATCTCCATTTCTTCCTTGTATTCTTTTAAAGGTTCTATGTTGGATGTTCGAATTAATAAGCTTAGAGGACTTGTCATTCCTTTTTCAACTTGTAAGAAACTTTTAGGCTCGGGGTCCATTTCAACTTGGTATACCTTGTTGTCATAGAAATATTTCATAACATGATGAAGAGTCGAAGGCACCACATGCATCTCATGAATCCATGGTCTTCCCAAAAGAAGATTGTATGAAAGGTCATGAGGAATAACATGAATGGTATTTTTTAAGGTATCCTTTATGAATATAATAGGTAAAGTGATCACACCGAGCAGTTTCCTTCCTACATTGTCAAATCCTCGAATTGTTAAAGAGTCAAGTTGCATCATTGATTTGTCTACTTGTAATCAATCTAAGAGTTTCACACTGCACACATTAAGGGTTGAGCCATTATCAACAAGGGTCCTTTTTATGCCTATTCTATTAAATTGAGCAATTATCATAAAGGCCTCATTTTTCTTTCTTAACGCCAAAGGGGGCAGCTCATGTTGGTGAAAGGTTATGTCTACATTAACTGTATTAATTCCTTGTATGAGAGCTGCCACATCATTTTCATTTGTGTCAGGAGGAACCACTACTTGGTGTAAGGTTGTTTGAAGCATACTGTGATAGTTTGGTGAATTCTGAATTAAGTCCCATAGGGATATTTTTTGTAGGAGTATTCTTAAGTTGTTCAACAAGATTATAGTCCTTCCCACTATGCAAGGTTAAACAAGGAGTACTAGGAAAAATGGGATTAGGAAAACGTAAGGGTTTTGGGGTTGGTTGTTTTGGTTGTGGATTATTTGTAGTATTGTATGTATGAGAAATAGTATTATGACTCATTTTTTGCAATACATTTCTCTTAGGTGGATAAAGGGTAAACTCGGGCTTGTTTTTAGGTTGTGGTTTGTGTGAAGGTGGGTAAAGGATAAGTTGAGGTTGAATCATGTTAAATTCTCTTTTTTTTTGTGTCTCATAGCAAGCCTTAGTGGATGAACCTTGTGAGAGGAATTCCTCTAGGGATTCATCTAACATGCCAAAGTCATCACTACTAAAAGTCTTGGGTTTTTTAAGAAGTTGAACTTCTCTTTGTTTTGGTTTGTCATAACAAGCCTTAGTGGATGAACCTTGCAAGGTGAAGTCCTCAAGGGCTTCATCTAACATATCAAGGTCATCGCAACTAAAAGGATTGAAGATTAAGCTAACAAATGGTTTTAACATGCTCAAGTAACTATACATCTATGCTTGTTTTTGGTTTTGCTTTCTGATTTATGTCTAATGTGGTCTAATCTAAATTTTGAAAATGAAAAATGTAAAAATATAATTATATCCACAATTTCAATGAATGTAAATGATGATATTTCTAATGATTACAGTATAATAGAAAGCAACTGAACTGAAATAGAAAAGTAATCATAGAAAATAGAAGCTTAAAAACTAGAAATTTAACTATATAAACTGTAGTGAAAATTTTGTACTGGGACTGATTCACCTAAGGTGGCAAATGAGTCTCAGTAGGGATTTTTTTCAGAATTTTTAGATTTTTTTATTGATTTTTATGTTTTCTATGCTATATGGCCTAGATCTAGGATGAAAATACATAATTTTACTAATTTTTAATGAAATTAAGTGCAATAATGCAAGCTAAATGAGCTTTTCACTAATGCAAATTTTGAAACCCTAGAATGCAAATCAACCAATGCAAAACCTAATGCAATGTTAATGCAACCTAAATCTAGGATGTAAATGCACTCCAAATCAGAATTTCAATGTCCTAAATGCAAGTTTACCAAAATGAAAAGAACAAAATTGGGGTCCTCTCTTTCACTTCTAGGGTTTTGGACCTAAAAGGAGAGACACAATTTCCTTACTCTTCACTCAAGAAAAAAACCTTGAGATTTCAATGCAAAAGAGATTGAAATATGGAAAAGGGACTATCCTAGGGGTTGAATGAAATCTAACGAGGGGTTCACCACCAAGTGTAAACTTTGAAAAGACAATGAAATGCAAAACACAGTTTAAAAACCCTAATTACATGTGAACTAATCATAGATGACCTAGAAAAGGGGAAAAAGTGCAACATGAAGCTATGAAATAGAAAGTGTGCACTTGGAAACCTTGAAGTGACTAGAAATAGCTCTGCAATTCTAGAAATTTTGACTTTTTGACTGAGTGGGACTCATTCACCAATCTGGGTGAATTAGTCCCAGATCAGGGTTTCTACACAGGAGTCTATTTTAGGAAAAAGGGTATCAGAATCTACAAATAGATCTACAAAAACAACTACAATGGGACTCATTCACCACTATTGGTGAATTAGTCTCGTCCTGCTTTTTCAAGGATTCAAAGCTTTGATCTGCACTTCAACACCTACCCTTTCCTTCTAATCTGAGTAATGGATCCAAATCTGCGAAAATCACCTACAAAACATAATTCAACTTGATTTTCTAATGGGGGGTTTTCCTTGGTCAAACCCCTAGTTTGGTAATTAAACCTTGATAAGAATAGAGAAATGTGCATGAAAACCCTAGTCTTAAGTGTGCCTAAGACTAGGAAATCTAAAATGTGATGCAATCCTATTCTAATGTGTAAGAATATGATGCAATGATGGAAATGTAAAGATGAACATATCACTTGTGATGATCTCTAATCACCCAAGTGAGCTCTAATGAAGCTTGTACCTTCCTTAGGTTGAGTGAAGAGTGAGACTGGAAGATAGAATCACTTAGAAAACAAATCTTTAGGCTTAGATTGATGGCTAGTTGCATCTCCCCAACCTAGAATCCATCATGATTCACCATAGGCATCCATGATAAACCCTTGAAAATGCTAGATTTTGATTGAAAGTGAGCTTGAAGACCTATAAAAATGCTTTAATGTTTCTCAAATGCTTCAACTTTACTTGCTCTTGAAATTTGAATGCAATTGTGAAAGATTGCTTAATGCTTGATTCTTGAAAATGCTTGCTCAATGTGCTTAGAGTATGCTTGGATTGTGAAAAATGACTTAGAATCTTGCTTTATAAGGCACTGACACCTAATTGATCATTATTTAGATCTCAAAGGCTAACATCCATCAAATACTTGAATTAAATTGATGAATTCCCACTGAAATTTGAAAACGACCCCAAATGGGACTCATGCACCACGTTTGGTGAATGGGTCCCACCTAAGGGGACTCATTTGCCCAAGGTGGCGAATGAATCCCACCTTAGCTTTTTGAGGTGGTTTTTCAGGTTTTTTGGGTTTTGGATGATTTTATATGATTTTTTAGTGAAATGAGCCTCAAGATCCTAAATAATGGGTCTTAGGGGCCTATAAATGGTGATTTTAAAGCGTAATTAGTGCAAGGGTGCCAAAATAAGTCCAAATTAAGTGTGAAAGTCCCTCTTTTTCATGTTGAGTTCACCAAAATGAAAAGAAGAAAATTGGGGTCCTCTCCTTCACTTCTAGGGTTTTGGACCTAAAAGGAGAGAGACAAATTCCTTACTCTTCACTCAAGAACAAACCCTTGATATTTCAATGCAAAGGAGATTGAAATTTAGCAAAGGGACTATCCTAGGGGTTGAATGAAATCTAATGAAGAGTTTACCACCAAGTGTAAACTTGGAAAAGATAATGAAATGCAAAAAACAGTGTAAAAACCCTAATTGCATGCTAACTAATCCTAGATGACCTAGAAAAGTGAACAAAATGTAACGGGAAGCTATGAAATAGAAAGTGTGGACCTAGAAACCTTTAAGTGACTAGAAATAGCTCTAAAATTTTGGAAATTTTGACCTTTCAATTGAGTGGGACTCATTCGCCAATATGGGAGAATCGGTCCCAGATCATGGTTTTTGCATAGGAGTTTGTTTTGGGAAAAAGGGTATCGAAATCTGCAAAAAAATATAGAAAAAATCTACAGTGGGCCTCATTCACCACTACTGGTGAATTAGTCCCATCCCACTTTTTTAGAAAATTGAAAGCTTTGATCTGCACTCCAACAACTACCCTTTCCTTCTAATCTGAGTTATAGATCCAAATCTACGAAAAGCACCTACAAAACATAATTCAACTTGATTTTCTAATGGGGGGTTTTCCTTGGTCAAACCCCTAGTTTGGTAATTAAACCTTGATAAGAATAGAGAAATGTGCATGAAAACCCTAGTCTTAAGTGTGTCTAAGACTAGGAAATCTAAAATGTGATGCAACCCTATTCTAATGTGTAAGAATATGATGCAATGATGGAAATGTAAAAATGAAAAACTCACTTGTGATGATCTCTAATCACCCTAAGTGAGCTCTAATGAAGCTTTTACCTTCCTTTGGGTAAATGTAGAGTGACAATGAAAGATGGAATCACTTAGGAAACAAGTCTTTATGCTTGGATTGATGGCTTAGAGTTGCATCTCCCCAACCTATCTAATCCATCATGGTTCACCATAGGCATCCACGATCAACCCTTGACAATGCTAGATCTTGATTGAAAGTGAGCTTGAAGACCTCCAAAAATGCTTTAATGTTGCTCCAATGCTTCAACTTTACTTGCTCTTGAAACTTGAATGCTCTTGTGAAAGATTCCTTGATGCTTGATTCTTGAAAATGCTTGCTCAAAGTGCTTAGAGTATGCTTGGATTTTGAAAAGTGACTTAGAAGCTTTCTTTTATAGGAATTGACACCTACTTGGCCATTATTTAGATTTCAAAGGCCGACATCCATCAAAAACTTGAATTAAATTAATGAATTCTTGCTCAAATTTAAAAAAGACCCAAATGGGACTCATTCACCACACTTGGAAAATGGGTCCCACTTAAGGAGACTCATTGTCCCAAGGTGGAGAATGAGTCCCACCTTAGCTTTTTTAGGTGGGTTTTCAGGTTTTTTGGTGTTTTTGATGATTTTATATGATTTTTTAGTGAAATGAGCCTTGAGATCAAAAATAATGGGTCTTAGGGGCCTATAAATGGTGATTTTTAAGGGTAATTAATGCAAGGGTGCCAAAATAGGTCCAAATTAAGTTTTAAATTTCCTTTTTTAAGAGTGCACAATTTTCTACACTACAAGGGTATCTCCTAGGATGGTGAATCAGGATGTTCTGCAAACAAAGGTTTTCTTTTGGTAAGTTAGGGGGTATGATCCCATGTTGGATATAAGTAAACGTGTCTTGCTACCATGGTGAGTTAGAACCAACAACATCATAGTCAAGTTCTAATTCTGAGATATTGAATGATGGTATACATAGTTTCTCCACAAGGAATTCATATTTGGGAATTTTTTGGGGAATGTCAAGGAGAAAACATATTGTTGATTCTACGAACCTATTCAAAAGTGATGATGATAAAGTATTATTTAAAACTATCCACCATTCTTTTTCATGGAATTATATTGTCATCCTTTGTTTGGTATTCATCATTTACCTACCTTATTACCAGCTAGGAGTCTCCATAGACCTGTAGTTCCTTTATCCTCCATTCTATGACCATTTTTAGTCTAGTGATGAGTGTTTCATATTCAAAAAATTTAGTACATAGAAAGGAAATCATATAATCCTTGGGTATACTATCTTCTTGAGGTGTGATAAATAAGATACTAACCCCTAAGCCATGTCGAGTGTGGGAACCGTCAAAGCACAAGGCCCAACGACTTGACTGGTCAGTTAGAAAAATTCTTTCATTTGGAAATTCTGACACTAGAGGTTAATGATCCTCCTTAGGTTCCTCCTCTAATTGATTTGTTATGACTTGTCCCTTTATAGATTTTTTTTCAATACATTCTATATCACAATCGTGTTAAGTATCATTACCCACTTAGTGATCCTCCCTATTAGAGTTGCATTTTCCAATAGGTACTTTAAGTGATCCAATTTTCATATCAACTTTACTTGCCTATTTAATATGTAGTGTCTTAGCTTTTGTGTTGCAAATATGACATATAGACATGATATTTCTATGGGTATATAGTTTAATTCAGAGGCTACTAGAGTTCAACTAATATAATATATTGCTCTTTCCTTGTCATTGTCATCCAATTGCGCTAATAGTGATCCTAAAGCTACCAATGTTGTAGATATATACATGATCATTTCCTTATCTTGAATTGGTAGCATTAACACTAGAGGAGTGAGTAAATAATCCTTGACCTATTGGAAATCTTGGTCACATATTCCATCCCATTTGAATTTAATGTCTTTTTGTAGCAAATGGGTGAGTGGATGGCACTAGTTTGCTAACTATGCAATGAACCTTTAGATGGACTATAAATTACCTTGTAGACTTCTCATCTATTTCAATGTTTTTGGAGGAGGAATTTCTAATATAGCTTTTACCTAGGTGGGATCTATCTTGATGCCTCTTCTTGATACAATGTATCCCAATAGTTTCCTATATGCCACATCGAATACACACTTCTTTGGGTTGAGATGTAGGTTGTATTCCTCTAGCTTATCAAATACCTTGGCTAGGTTAGCCAGATGATCCTTTCTTGTGATTGATTTTTCTAGTATGTCATCCACATAATCCTCCATAGTGATATGTAACATATCATGGAAAATGGTGGTCATTGCTCATTGGTAGGTTTCCCCTACATTCTTTAAACCAAATGGCATGATGTTCCAACAAAAGGTTCCTCGTACATAGATGAAATCTATTTTATGTTGGTCCTTGGGGGATATCTTTATTTTATTGTATCCAAAGAAATTGTCCATCACTGACAACATTTCATGCCCCGCAGTTAAGTCTACAATCATGTCAATGCTGGGTTGACGGAAATCATCCTTCGGGAAAGACTTGTTGAGATCCCTAAATTATATGCAGATCCTTATGCCCCCAATGGGCTTTGATACTTGTACAAGATTAAATACCCATACTTGAGATAGTCGATGGGTCTAATGAAGCCCACATATAATAGTTTATGAAGCTCTACTTTGAACAAGAGTGCAATTTGTGGATGTGTCTTGTGTAGTTTTTTTTTATGGGTTTAGCTTCATGGAATACAAGGTGGTGTACTACTAAATCTAGATCAAGTCCTAGCATGTCTGCATATGTCCACACAAAGTTTATTTTTTGTTCATTAATGAATGTCATGAATTTGATCTTTTCTTCTGGATCTATAGAAGCTACCTGATATGTGATTTGTGGTATCTCTATTGTGCTAACATTGATAGGTTTTGAACCTTCAACCAAGAGTGCTAATTTTTCTTGACATTCTGTAATAGGAAGATTGAATCCTCCATCTTTAGGTGTCTTAGAGAGTTTTTCACCCTTAGATGCATCCTTTTCTTTTCTTTTTTCTTGATCCAATAAAGCCACATTGTGATTTTCCTTGGGGGATCTCTTTTATTTTTAATTTTTTTAGTTTACTTTTGTGACTAGAGGACACAATATCCCCTCCAAAATATGCTCTTTAATCAAGCTCTATTAAAAATCCTACCTTATGATCTCCTTGTGGTATATCATTTCAAAGTCCCATGAACTTCACAATAGCCTCGTCATTCTAGAATGAGTCCAGAACTGATGTATGATTTTGTTGGTCCTAGTCTATTAATTGTTGGTATATCAAGGGTATTTTTTCATTGGTATCAGAAATTCTTGTGGAAATCGTGGATAGGGTAGAGGTATCAATGTTACCAAGGTTATATAAGGTATCTAGGTTATACTCACTAGAGTCACAAGAATCCCATTCATATTCATTAGAATTTGTTTCAGTGTGGTAATCTTTAGATGTTGGTCTAGTAGTCATGGTATGTATGTTGAGGTTTTCAAACATGTTTTGGATATACAAATAGTCATCTAGATGTTTGCAATTATTTGATGTCTCAACAATGGTAGAAGGAGCTCCTTCCTCATAAGAGGTGCTTTTGGTACTTAGGGTAATCACGTCTAATGAACCATAACCTAGTCCAAGATTATTCAAGTGTCTTTCTCTAATAACTAGTTCTCTTCTACCTTGTCCAGTGAACCCCATTCTTTTTGCTATCTAATATCCTTTACTATTTTGATCAATAAGAAGAGGAGGTAATGATTTTTCTTGTCCTTTGTAAATCCATGAAGATAGGTCTTCTTCACATAATTATTCATCTTCCATGTCCCCCTATGTGGTGAAAATGGTGGGTTTGACTTCTATTGTAACAACTTGAACATGTATGATCTCTTTTGGTCCTCCATAAGTTTTTGGTGTTGGGGGAAGCATTCTGATGCAAAAAGACTGATTGAAGTGGTATTCCCCGCAACCCTTATCAAGAACCTGGATCTTGAGATTGGATTTTGGTTACTCAGTTGATGGAGATGTAGTCGAGGATGAAGATAGTGATGATGGGTCAACATACGAAAAAGAGTGGAAAGATATATCATTGTTGGGTATTTGAAGAGTCTTTTTGTACTTCTCCTCCAATTTGGCATAGTAATGAAAAGTTTTAGGGTCGGCATATATGGTAACTTCCTTATCATTATAAGGAAATTCCAAGCACTATTAGAATATTCAAGGGACTAATTTTAAGGCATAGATCCATGGTTATCCCAAGAGAAGGTTGTATGGAAGCTCAAGATTCAATACTTGACTTGTTGTCTCTACTATTACTAGTCCTATCTGAATGGGAAGTCTGATTGTTCCTTCTAAATTTATTTCCATATCATCATAAGCTCATATGGTGATGTTTTTATTTCAATTATCTATTACGTCATCAAAATATCTCAATTTTTTTACTAATTTTAGGGTACAAATTTTTAAATCTGCACCATTATCTATTAGTACTCTCTTGACTTTGTGTTTGTGGACACACACTTCTAGATATAGAGCTTGATTATGGAAAGATCATTATGGAAGTTATCTCTCATAAAATACAAAATGATGGGTTAAGTTGATGTTACAAACCATTGTTTGAGATTGATTAGTGTTAAGGTTATTTGGGACTGATGTTTTTACAAGAGTTTTCTCCAAGATTTCCTTATGTGTTGGTGACAATTTCAAAAGTTTAAGGATAGAGATTAAGGTAGGATTTTTCTTTAGCTATTCCACAAAGTTGTAGTCACTTGATGGCTTATTTGTGGCTTTTTCTTGGGGGTGGAGCTCCTTGTATTGTAACTCTCCCTTTTCTTGTAGTTACATTACACTTAGGATCTCTACCTAGTATGGTTACAACATTGATGGTATGGTCACCTTGAGATATGTTTGCTATGAGTTCGTCATAGGTGAATTTGGCCTTACGATAATCTTGCCCTTTTCCTTTTTCATTTCCCCTATAATGGTCAGGGATTGGATCCTCGTAGATTTTTAAGTCATTGTTTCCAGGACGAGCTTATATGTCAACCTCTCCTTTTTCTATTAAATCTTGCACAATGTTTTTAAGCCTCATTCAATTGTTGATGGTATGTCCCTTGATCCTGTGAAATTCACATTTTTCATTCTCATTATACCAAGGGGGTTTGAAGTTTGGCTCCTCATCGCTTGTTTTAATTAATCCTGATAAGGTTTGTTTGGACCAATTTATGCATGACTACCTCTAGGGGTTCTCCTAATGGGGTAAATTTTCTTCTAGGTTGGTCATATTGTCTTGGTCATCTCCTCTAATTATCTTATCCTTGATTTTACTGTTGGTTATTTGGTTGGGTTTTTTTAGGATAATTGAGTTGATTGTTTGGCATGTTGTTTGGAGCATATATTTGTTGTGTAGTTTGAAAAAAAAATTGAGGACCATTAGTAGGTTGTATGTTTCCTACAACCTTAGCATCAACCACTTTGTCATTGGTTACGCTTTTTTTTTTCTCCCATATCTTTGGTTATTCATTTGAGGAAGAAGGTTGATCCTTAGGGTTGTAGAGTTTAATTACTCCTCTTGCGATGAGAGCTCTTTCAATTAGCAAACCCTTTTTAATAGTCTCCTAGAAGTTTCTAGGGAACAACACAATGAGTTGGAAGTTAATATCTGCATGTATGTTAGAGATAAATATGCCTACAATTTGTTTATCTGGAATAGGCCATTTAAATTTGTTTGCTTTGTGTCTCCATCTTTATAGATACAAAGCAAATGATTCACCTTGACTCTATTTAATTTTGTAGATATCAATGATTGTTATATCTTGCTCTATGTTGTACGAGAAATGGTGGACAAACTTGTCTGACAACTCATTGAATGTTCTGATACCAGGTGATAAATGAGAGAACCACTCAATAGCAGTCCCACTAAGACTTTGTGGAAAAAGCCTCATTAGGTAGGTATCATTGTGTTGTAGATCCATGCAATATACTAAAAATTCACCTATGTTCTCTATTGGATCCCCTCTTCCCCTATATTTGTCAATTTTTGGTATTTCAAAGCCTTTGGGGAAATGTATCATGGATAATTTTTAATCAAAAAGATATGGACAAATATCTTGTAGAGCATATCTCTTCTTTTTCTTTCCAATTTGGATGTTTGATATTCTTTTGTTGATGGTTTATAGTTGTATGTTTTTTTCATTGGTTGGTGCACTTGCTTGAGGATTGTGTGCATTGTAGCCTTGTTGTCCTATGACATTTGTTTGGTTATAAATGAGATATTGTGCAGGTATGGGACATTGATGACCATGTTGTGTGTAAGGTAGATTGGGTCCTTGTTGGGTGTTGTAGGTATGTTGATTTTTTGGTACACCCTAATATTGATTTTGAGGTACTCCTTGGTATTGATGGTGTTGAACTCCTTAATATTGATTTTGAGGGATACCGTGATATTGTGTTTGAGGTATACCTTGCTATTGTGGAATAGTATTTTGAGCTTGGGTTTGTGGAATACCGTAATTTTGTGTTTGAGGTGTACCTTGGTATTTTTTTGTGGTATCCCTTGATGTTGTGTATTTTGTTGAGGATTACCTTGCTAGTGCATTTGTGGTATGCCTTGTTATTGTTGAGGAATACCTTGATGTTGTGTACCTTGTTAATTCATTTGGGGTACATTATGTTGTTGTGGATTTTGAAGGGTACCTTGGTAGTTCATTTGGGGTACACCTTGTTGTTGTGGATTTTGAAGAGTACCTTGGTAGTTCACTTGGGTTACACCTTATTGTTGTGGATTTTGAAGAGTATCTTGGTAGTTTTTTTGTGGTATGTCTTATTGTTGTTGTTGAGGAATACCTTGATGACACGTTTGGGGTATACCTTGATTTTTTGTACCCTAGTAGTTCGTTTGGGGTACACCTTGTTGTTGTGTATTTTGAAGATGAGTACCTTGGAAGTTCAATTGGGGTACACCTTGTTGTTGTGGATTTTGAACAGTACTTTGGTAGTTCATTTGTGGTATTCCTTGTTGTTGAGGAATATATTGATGATTCATTAGGGGTATTCCTTGATGTTGTGTACCTTGGTAGTTCTTTTGGGGTACACTATGTTGTTGTGGATTTTGAAGGGTACCTTCGTAGTTCATTTGGGGTACACCTTATTGTTGAAAATTTTGTTGAAGGGTACCTTGATAGTTCATTTGGGATACACCTTATTTTTGTGGATTTTGAAGGGTGCCTTAGTAGTTTGTTTGGTGTACACCTTGTTGTTGTGGATTTTGTTGTGGTATGTATTTTCCTTGTGATGGGATGTTACCTTGTTGGTCCATTGGAAGGATTCCCATGTTTTGCATAGTGTTGTGTTGTGACATGTTTTGAGTTAAATTTCCTTGATATTGTTGAGCCATCATTGCTTTCTCAATTTGTGATGGTTTCCTAAACAATGGGTTATCCATGGGTTGCATTTTAGATTGATCATTGTTTTGTGAGAATAGGGTGGTATCATGGGATCCACCTTTGGTTTTGATATCTATCTAACCACTATTTGATCTTTTAATAGAATGGGGTTAGGATCACTAAGAATGTCTATGTTAAAATTTGTGGGTATTTTGGCACTACTTTGTGCTATTGAAAGGTAATACTGGTTTGCATTTATCCCAAGAATTTTGTCCATAAGTTTCTACATCTTAGGATTTTGGGAGTGCTTTAATAGTTTTTCATCAATAAGTTCTTCATCACTATCATATTCTTCTATGATCATGTCCTTGAGATTTGGAATTTGATTTTGACTATCAATCATGTTTTGGTGTCTAAGGAGTACTTCCTCATTACTAGATGGTTGATCTTGTGTTGCTTTGAATGTGGGTTCTCTTTGAGGAGTTGTAAGTTCATTTGGATTGTAACCCCATGATTGAGGTTCCTCGGTAGTGGTGTTTGTCATCAGTGTACTAGAAATACTCTTGTTGGCTTCCATCTTTTTCTTGTGTTGAGATATTGTTGTTATCATAAACAAGCTTAAGACCTTGGTCAATTTGGTAATTACTAACTATTAAATGGGATGGTGTTATTTTTTTGGGATTTTTGTAAAGAATGATGTATGAATATGATATGGGAAAACCTTTTGGTTAAATTTTTTTAGTAATTTGCTATGGATTGTATATTTAATGCTCAAGGCTCTAAAGTATGAGTGATTTTGGTGGATGTTTTGATATGACGCTAATTTTGGGACAAATTAACAAGACTTGGACCGATATTTTTCTCTGTTTCTAGAGGATATGTTGATACTCTACTTGAACTACCCTTGAAGTTACAAGTAAAGGTTGGTGTTGATATCCTAGAAATTGAGAGAAAGAGGATAATCCAAGTTGTTATGTTTGATTTGTGTCTTAAAACTAGGTTGTTTTTTTGGTGGGAAAAAGAAAATATGTTGATATGAATTGGTGCAGGTCTGATTGTTTTTTTCAAAGGGTGATGGATTAACCAGTTTTGGACCAGTTCTGATTTACACTAGAAAATGGGACAATATTTTTTCTTTCTCTATTCCACTATGATAGGCTCCCACCTACCTTGTTTTTGTAGCCCAAGGCCACCCATTCCACTATATCCCATATGTTTAACTAGCTGGTAGCCTTTACTGCTAGTGTCTATTAGAAGGGTTTATGGTTGTTCTAGCTCTTTTTTGTCCTCTTTGTAAATCATGGATGAGAAGTTCTCTTTGAATATCTCTTCATCTTTCATGTCTCCCCACTTGGTGAAATTTGTGGGTTTGGCTATCATTTTCACTGTTAGAGCAGGCTTGATCTCTTTCAAACCTCCATAGATTTTAGGTGTTGGTGGGAGAATACCAATACAAAATGCTTGGTTAAAGTGGTAATTCCCATTACCCTTGTCAAGTACTTAAACCTTGGTTTCCATTTTTGGTTTCTCACTTGATTTGATCTTGATTGAGGTTGATGGTAGTGTGGAAGGGTCAACATACAAGAATGAATGGAAGGCTATGTTGTTGCTAAGTATGTGTTGGATCTTATTACACTTTTCTTCCAACTTTGCACAAAAATGGAATGGCTCAAGATTAGCATATAAGGTCACCTATTTTTCCTTCATGGGGAAACTTTAGGCATTGGTGGAAGGTGGAAGGGACTGCTTGTAATGCATGAATACAAGGGATTCCCAAGAGTAGGTTATATGGAAATTCAAGGTCAAGTACTTGACATGTGGTTTCCATGGTGGTTGGTCCTATCTACACTAGTAGTCTGACTATTCCTTCATAATTACTTTCAAGGTCATCATACGCCCTTATTGTAATGTTCCTTGCTTTATCTATCACGTCATCAACATACCCCAACTATTTGATGAATTTCAAGGTACGAATGTTTAGACCTGCACCATTATCTATCAACACTCTCTTTACCATGTTCTTGTGTACACAAAAATCTATGTAGAGGGATTGGTTGTGAAAGGACTTTAATGGAAGGTATTTCTTGGAAAAGACTAAATGATTGTTGGTCATGATATTACCAACCATTTCTTGGAACTAATTTGGATTGAGGTCATTAGGGATGGATGCTTCCAATGCTTTTTCAAGTATTTCCTTATGTGTGGGTGACATTTTTAGCAACTCGAGGATTGATATTAGGGTGGGAGTTTTCTTTAGCTATTCCATAATGCTATATTCATTTGATGACTTAGTTGTAGGTTTGGGTGGGGCTCCTTTTATTGTAACTCTCCCTCGATGGGTAGTTACATTGCAATTGTTGTCTCCACCTTGCATAGTTGCTACATTTTCCCTATTGTCATCCGCTTGAGAGAAAGTTCCTAAAACTGTATCCCCATAGGTATAGTTAACATTATGATAATCTTGGTCCTTTCCTTTTTCATTTCTTTTAGTGTGATTTTGGATTGGGTTGGTGTATATTGGAAGGTTCTTGTTCTCGGGATGATGTTCAACGTCTACTTCTCCTTTGCCTATCAAGTCTTGGATGAGTTGTTTGAGTCTCTTGCAATTGTTGGTCATGTGTCCTTTGATTTCATGGAATTTGCACAAGTATTTCTCATTATACCATGGTGTCTTGAAGCTAGGTTCCTCATAGTTTAGGTGATCATTGACCTTGATTAGGTTTTGTTGTACTAGTTTATGCATGATGTTTCAAGTGACTCTCCTAGTACTATGAACTACCTCTTGGGTTGATTGTATTGTATTTGTTGCCCTCCTTGATTCGTTTGTTGGTAGACTACCTGATTGTTCTTGGGATAGGTGATTTGGTTTTTCTATGTACCATTTGGAACATAGGTCATTTTTTCCACTTGCGGTTTATTTTGAGGTAAATTTTTTGCATTCCATAGTGCTCTTGTATCAACTACCCCATCATTTATAAAATTCTTGTTTTTGGCCTAGATCTTAGGTCTATTGTTTGAACTAGAGGGACTATCTTTTGAGTTGTTCAATTTAAGGACTCCCCTTGCAATGAGGTATCTCTCAATATGTAATCCCTTTTCGATTGTTTCTTTAAATTTTTCAATACATAACATAGTTAATTGGTAGTTAATCTCGGGTAGGAAATTTAAGATGAAGATATCTACCAATTTCTTTTCTGGAAAAGGCCATTTACATTGACTAGCTTTGTGCCTCAATCATTATAGGTAGGAGGTTAAGGACTCTTCTTGACTCAGTTTTATTGTGGATAGATTCATGATGGTGACATCTTGCTCTATGTTGAATGAGAAGTGGCTTATGAACTTGCTAGATAGTTCATCGAAGGTCTTAATTCTTGGTGATAGATGGGAAAACCACTCCATAGTATGACCTGTAAGGCTGTATGGAAAGAGCCTCATGAGGTAAGTGTCATTATTTTGTACCTCCATATATGACACTAAGAAGTTTCATATGTGTTCTACTAGATCCCCTTTTCCTTTGTACTTGTTGAACTTGGGTATTTCAAAGTTTTTTGGAAAAGGTAGTGTAGTGATGGAGCGATTGAATGGGAATGGACATATTTCCTGAAGCATGTAGGTCTTCTTTGTTTTCCCTACCTGCATGCCTGCTATCTTTTGTTTCACTACATCTAGTTGTAGTTCTATCTCTATTTTTGATACCTTTGTTTGCAATTCTTGTGTGTAATAGCCTTGTTGTCCTACCATGCTTTAGTCATAAGTTGGATAGAATGGGGGTATTGAACCTTCGTAGTTGTTCTGAACATAGAGCAGCTTAGGTCCTTGTTGTGTGTAAGAAGGGTTTGCTCCTTGTTGTTGGCATTAGTTATGCTGAAAGTTACCCTATTGATGTGTTAGTGATACACCTTGTTGGTAGGATGAATTGGGAGGTCTAGTGCCCTGTGCCATACCTTGTTGTTGATATGAACTATGTTGAAGGTTTCCATGATGGTGCATTGATGTGTTACCTTGTTGATGGGATGACTCAAGAAGGGTTCCTTGTGGCACACCTTGTTGTTGGGACAAACTTTATTTAAGGTTTCCCTGATGGTGCATTGGTAGGTTACCTTTTTGATGGGACGTCTAAAGAAGGGTACCATGTGGCACACCTTGTTGTTGGGATGGACTATACTGAAGGTTTCCCTGATGGTGCATTGGTGGGTTACCTTGTTGATGGGATGACTAAAGAAGGGTACCCTATGGCACACCTTGTTGTTGGGATAGACCATACTGATGGTTTCCATGATGGTGCATTGGTTGGTTACCTTGTTGATGGGATGACTAAAGAAGGGTACCCTATCGAACACCTTGTTGTTGGGATGGACTATATTGAAGTTTTCCTTGATGGTGCATTGGTAGGTCACCTTGTTGATGGGACAACTGAATAAGGGTACCCTATGGTACTCCTTATTGTTGGGACTGATATGGAACTTGGGGACCATATGGTCCACCTTGTTGGTGGTATTTTTGATTCAAAAGGGGACCCTATGGTCCACCTTGTTGGTGGATATAATTTGGAAGGGTACCATGCAGTCCACCTTGTTGATGGTACTAATTGGGAAGGGGACCCTATGGTCCACCTTGTTGATGGTATTGATTTGGAAGGGGACCCTGTGGTCCACCTTGTTGATGGTACTGCATGTTTTGCGAAGGGTCGACATTGAAATTTTTTTGAGGTACATATTTTCTAGGAGGTGGATTATTGCTTTGTAGTACATATTGGGATGGACCTCCTTGATACTATTGTGCCACTACTGTTTGTTCAATTTGAGTTGGTTTTCTGTACAGGGGGCTTTCCTTAGTTTGACCACTATTTTATGAGAATATAGGTGGCATGTTTGGAATCTATGTGGATTCAGTTATCTATCTCACAATTGAGTTATCCCCTAAGGGAATAAGATTAGGATCCTTGAGGGCCTCCACATTAAAATCTACTAGTAGTTTAGCACCACTCTATGCTAACTTAAATAAGTATGAATTCAATTCCTTTCTCAAAAATTTGTCTATTAGTTTAAGCACTTTTGGGTTGATGGAATGTTCAAATAGTTACTCATCATTTATCTCCTCCTCAGTATCTACCTCCTATATGATTACTCTTTCTAGGTCATGTTTGTTTTTTTCTATCACTTCTTGTCATTTGTGGTTTAGCTCTTCTTAATTGAATGTGCCTCTATATATAGGTCTATTTTGGGGTGTTTCAAAGTCACTTGGCCTATAGCCCCATGGGCCACCTTCATCATTCATGGTGTTTTCTAGTGGGATGCTAGTGTTGTTCTTGCTTGGTTCCATGTTTTTCTTGTGTTGTGATCTTGTAGTTGTAATAAATAACTATTAAGCTTTTGTGAACCTTTTCATGACTCCTAGCTATAGAAAAAAATATATTTTATTTTTAGTTCATTGCAATAGATCTAAGGGTGGTTGGCCCATTAGAAAGCACAAATAGAAATGGTCTATTCGATCTTGATGGGTGTGGTATCTTCTCAAGATGTACCCTTTGGAAAACTTTAGGGTGGGTCAATTCTGGTGAAGGAGCACCTTGTGCATATCATGTCTCAATCAAGAAAACTTGTAAAAATGTGAAATATTTATCATTTTTATGTATTTGGGGTAGTTTATTAGGTCTCTAGGTGGTCAAAGAAGTCAAATTGCACAAAGTTGTCTTTTGTTGCAAAAAATGCAAAAAACATGAAGATGAAGAGTCAAGAAGTTGTAAAGTCTTGGGGGGGTTAGTTGTAACTATTAGGAAGTCAATAAAACTATTGTAAACATCTATTTAAGGCCTTGTGAAGGTGAACCAAAGATAGAAGATTGTATCTTGGAATCATTTTGGTGAATAAAAGTACTTTATTCTACAATTTCAGTGTTTTCTCTCTATTTTTTAGTTCTTGTATGGACAGTATAGTAGTTCATAAGTTAAATTCTTGAATTTTTTTCTCAAAATAAGGAGTTGGATTCATTTTGAAAGTGATTTGAGGTCTTTTCATTAAGTTTAGAGGATAAAGGAGCATTTTTACTATAACTGGTTTGAAAACCCCAATTAAGGGTTTGAGAGTCTAAAGAATGGTTTAGTAACCATTCCACTAATTTAAGCTTTTTGACTTGGAGGAATGGGTTAGTGTAGGTTTTGTTTAGTGTTTTTTGTTTTGCAAGACTCAGGGGAAGTCAAATTTCAAGCAAAGATGTTGCCCTCTTTGAACTTTTCTATGTTCTTCCATGTAAATCGGTGGCTACATGTTGAATTCAGTTTCAAATGCATTGAAGGAGATTGGAAAGTGTCTCCCAAGAATTGTGTAAACCTTTAGCAATGTGTATGGTCAAGTGAAGGATTCAATTCTTTGAATGGGAGATGACAACCTTGAATTGAACTCTATATTTTTTAGAATTTACTAGTAAAAGTCTATAGCAGGCCATTGTATGGCTTGTAAAACCTATCCTTTGGTAAAGTTTGTATTATAGTTGATAGATATGGCAGGTAACAAGGGTTTAGTTTTTGTTTCATGCAATTCCATTGAGATTTGAGTAAGATATGCCAAGTTTTGTAAAAATGGGTTAGAACCTTGATCTAGGGTCACAATGAACCTTCAAAATTACATAACTCCATTTCTAGTTGTTGAAAAATTTTGAAAATTGGTAAATAGAAGGATTTTTATGTGTTTTCAAAGATCTCCAAGCTATAGGGTCAGAGGATTAGGTATTGGGAAAAAATAGTGATGCCCTAGGCTATCAAACTGGGTTTTGTGAGTCAACAAGGAGTATAGAGGTTGGGTTTTGGTAAGAAGTCTGTAAAGAAGCATAAAAATTGGTTGGGAAAGCATGAACAGGTCATTTTAAGACTAATTGAAGTGATGGTAAAGAGTTTGGAGTCCTAGAACTTGAGGAACCAATAAGCCCTCATGAGCACATGCCTAATTAACCTTATTGGGAAACTCGAACAGTCATTTTTTGAGTCAGTTGTTCCAAAGTAACCCATACTAATTTTTTGATATATTTTAGTAGGCTCAAATGGGTATTCAAATATGCTTTCAAAATACTAATGGGTGGGCTTCCTTGATAATTATGAAGGAAAGTTCCTAGTTGGAACCCTATTAGGTGGAGGAGATATTGGTAAAGGAAACTTGCAGTTTGGTAAATTCAGAGTTATTGAAGACCCTCCTTGGGTTGAGAAAGTTATTTTTGTGATGTTTAAGGTGGTTTTTAGATTCCATTAAAGGTTTAATTCCCTATTTCAAGTTTTAATGTTTTGAATCAAGTTATAAAGTAGTGAATTTTGGTGAAAGTTGGATTGACATTTTCAAGTTTGAGTTTTGGGTTTTAAGAACCCTTGAAGTTTGTAAATGCTCTGCATCAATTGGTATTAGAGTTGGTTGATCTGGTGGTTTATTGAGTTTTTGGTTGCAGGTTCTTGATCCATCTTAAAGTTGCAAGGAGAAAGAGTTGAAGTTGTGTTGGTTACAGACAAGGAAGAGTATGTCTTCACTGTCCTCCAATAGAAATTAAGTTGGGGAGAAGGTGCAAAGAGAGTGACACCACTAAGAGATAGAGTGGTAGGTGCATCTTCTAGGATCTATTGTTTGGTAAGATGGATGGTATGATGAGTTTGTGTGGTGAAGCAGTGAGAGAGATGGAGACCTGTCAAAAAGGAACTTGAAGAGTTTGCAACCATTACAAGTTTGAAAATCAGTTTGAAGAAAAGATGATTGGAAAAATGATGAGTTGGTGATAGAATCTGAGAAAGAGAAGGTCAAGGATGAATTGATTGGAAAGAGGAAATGTTTCTTAGTAAGGAAATGTGAAAGGATAGTCATGTTTCCTTTGTTTGGAAAAGAGGTTAGACAAAAGTTGAATGTTGTTAGAACAGTGGTTTAGAATCTAAGAATATAGAGGTTATTGGGCAAAGAAACTGATTGCAGGGATGAGAGAAAAAGATGAAGTGATTGAAGGTGTTTGACAAAGACAAGTGAAGATAGAATTGAAGGAAAAAGTTGGAATCAAGACAAGGGCAAGAGAATGTTTCAAGAGCAAGGAAAGAAGTGGTCCAAGACAAAATTGAAGAAGGTATGCAAGTATGAAGAATCAAGGTTGATGCAACACATTTCCAAAGGGACTTGGAAACTTTTTAGACCAGTTGCTTGGTGCAGGAGTACCTTGTGCATTTCATGTCTCAAACAAGTAAACATGTAAAAATTTGAAATATTTATCATTTTGATGTATTTGGGGTAGTTGATTAGGTCTCTAGGTGGTCAAAGAAGTCAAATTGCACAAAGTTGTCTTTTGTTGCAAAAAATGCAAAAAAATAGGAAGATGAAGGGTCAAGAAGTTGTAAAGTCTTGGGGGGTTCAGTTGTAACTATTGGGAAGTCAAGAAAACTATTGTAAACATCTATTTAAGGCCTTGTGAAGGTGAACCAAAGACAGAAGATTGTATCTTGGAATCATTTTGGTGAATAAAAGTACTTTATTCTGTAATTTCAGTGTTTTTCTCTCTAGTTTTCAGTTCTTGTATGAATAGTATAGTAGTTCATAAGCTAAATTCTTGATTTTTTTTCTCAGAGTAAGGAGTTAGCATCATTTTGAAAGTTATTTGAGGTATTTTCATTAAGTTTAGAGGATATAGGAGCATTTTTATTTTAACTAGTTTGAAAACCCCAATTAAGGGTTTGAGAGTCTAAAGAATGGTTTAGTAACCATTCCACCAATTTAGGCTTTTTGAATCAGAGAAATGGGTTAGTGTAGGTTATTTTTAGTGTTGTTTGTTTTGTAGGACTCAGGGGAAGTCAGATTTCAAGTAAAGATGTTTCCCTCTTTGAACTTTTCTATGTTCTTCCATGTAAATTGGTGGCTACATGTTGAATTCAGTTTCAAATGAATTGAATGAGATCGGAAAGTGTCTCCCAAGACTTATGTAAACCTTTAGCAATGTGTATGGTCAAGTGAAAGATTCAATTTTTTTGAATTGGAGATGAGAACCTTGAATTGAACTTTGTATTTTTCAGAATTTACTGGTAAAAGCCTATAGCAAGCCATTGCACAACCCATACAACCTATTCTTTGGTCAAATTTTTATTATAGTTGATAGAGATGGGAGATAACAAGGGTTTTTTTTTTATTTCATGCAATTCCATTGAGATTTGAGTAAGATATGCCAAGTTTTGTAAAAACAGGTTAGAACCCTAATCTAGGGTCACAGTGAACCTTCAAAATTGCATAATTGCATTTCTAGCTGTTGAAACCTTTTGCAAATTGGTAAATAGAAGGATTTTTATGTGTTTTCAAATATCTCCAAGCTATAGGGTCAGAGGAATAGGTCTTGGGAAAAAATGGTGATGCCCTAGGTTGTCAAATTGGGTTTTGTGAGTCAACAAGGAGTATAGAGGTTGGGTTTTCGTGATAAGCTAGTAAAGAAGCATGGAAATTGGTTGGGAAAGAATTAACATTTCATTTTAACACTGATTGAATTGATGGTAAAGAGTAAGAATTCCTAGAACTTGAGGAACCAATAAGCCCTCATGAGCACAAGCCTAATTAGGCTTATTGGGAAACTGGGACACATTTTTTGAGTCAGCTGTTCCAAACTAACCCATATTGATTTTATGATATGTTTTAGTAGGCTCAAATGGGTATTCAAATATGTTTTCTCTTTACTGATGGGTGGACTTCCTTGAGAATTATGAAGGAAAGCTCCTAGTTGGAACCCTACTAGGTGGAGGAGAGATTGGTAAAGGAAACTTGCAGATTGGCAAAGTCAGAGTTATTAAAGACCCTCCTTGGGTTGAGTAAGTTATTTTTGGGATGTTTAAGGTGTTTTTTGGATTCCATAAAAGGTTTAATTCCATGTTTTAATTTTTCATGTTTTGATTCAAGTTACAAAGTAGTGAATTTTGGTGAAATTTGGATTGACCTTTTCAAGTTTGATTTTGGGTTTTAAGAACCCTTGAAGTCTATAGATGCTCTACATTAGATTCTTTGAAATTCACAATATGGATTTCCACTTAAATATTTTTCTCTTGCTAAAGGTCATGAAGGGTGTATATCTATTGCCACGTAGGAGGTGGTAACACATGTATTCTGGTTGTTAGGTCTGCTTTCTCTTCCTCTTTATCTAATATGTTGGCTATGTTTCTCCACTAGTTGGGTGTTTCATTTTTATCGCATATGAAGTTCCTTAACTGCTAATGATATCAATTTTTTCACCTTCAATGTGTGTGATACTTGGTTGTAGGATTGGTGCTATAAGATTCGGTTGTTGAACTGGAGCAATTGGTCGCCAAATGGTCATATGGTGAGAGTGTGGATGTTTTTTTGGTATGGTTTTTTATGAAGCTCAAGACCCTAAGGTTTAAGTGTTGTTTTATAGGTGGAACTATTCTTAGAAGTAAAAATACTGAAAGGCTTGGGTTGATATCTCACTTCTCCTTCTAGAGGATATGTTGCAGAAAAGCTTACTTGAACTATCTGTGAGTCCCAAGTAACTATTGATATCTTAGAAGTGTGAGTGAGGGAATAATCTAGGTTTGTTTGTTTTGATTCTGATTTCCAAAAGTAGGATGGAATATGGGGAGTGGATGAAGGACTATATGACTTATATGGGTTTCCAATTATTTTTTCTAACAAGGACCCTGTAAGCAACTTTGATTCGTTTTCCTGATTTTCAGCAGGATAGAGTAGAAGTGATGTGTTTTTAGCAAAAGTGATAGACTGTGAGCAATAGCGGCAAAATTTATCAATTGCAAACTAAAATTTGTCAAGTGTGTGGGTTTCTAAGAAGCAATTGTGAGTTGAAATGTCAAGTGCGGCCTCTATTTTTTTTTCCCAATGTGGTGGGTCATTTTGTCAAAAGCGAGATTTTTTGGAAATTGCGAGAAAATCTATGGCAAGTGCATTGGATTATATCTAGAAAATGCAACATAAAAATTTCAAGTGTGTTGATTTTGAATCCAGTGTGCAAGTTTTGTCAAATGCACCAAATTTTTATCAGTAGCTTTTCCAAGACAGGGAGCAAATGCACTATTTTTTTAGCAATTGCGATAGAAAATGGGGCAACTGTGATGGAATTTTGTGCAAAAGCAGCCTATGTGTAATTTGTTTCCAATTTAAGCAATATTTCTCCAAAAAAATTGCAAGTTTTGTTTTTCCTCAATTTCTCTATGTTTGGAGTATGACAAGTGATACAACAATACTTGACTAACTCAAAAAGCATGGACTTGTGTGACCTTTATGTCTATGGCTTTAAGTTATGAAATCATGATACACAAGCCATAGTTTCTAATGTTTACTTTCATCCAATGTAGCTTGAAATTAAAGCCTAAATATTCAAAAACCTTTTAAGGAGATCCTTTCAAGGAGTGAAAATATAGGGCTTCTCTTAAAAGTGTACACTAAGTCAAAGGGTTTGTGATTCAAACATCATGTTAAGTGTTTGTTTTAATACATTTTTTCTTATATCAAGCACAAAGTTTGATATCAATTTTTTTTTAATATTTTTGGAAAGTTTTACATAAACGAACATTACAACCCTAGAGATAGAAACCATCCTTATAGGTAAGCTTGCCTCGTGCCCCAAAGAGATGATTTTAGATGAAACTTATGGTGTGGGCCTAAAGTTGTACATGGCAAATAACTTATCAGAAGTAAATTCTGATGTACCACTTTCAAAGAATTTTTTTAGATAAAGAGGTAGGTTCTAAAATATTTGGCTCTTAGTAATGTTTTGGGGTTATGAGTTTCAATTTTCTATACATGTGGTGTTTTACTCAACTAAGAGGCCTCCCATCCCTTGCGGGTTTTTATGTATCACACAGATACTGGGGGAGACTGGCGTTGGTATAAAATAGCATCAACCAGCGGGTGAGAACTTTCCTCACACCCAAAATTATTTATATAGCAGTCTAAAACAAGAGTACCACTTGGGTTGCCTAAGATTTCTCCAATGCGGGATGTGTCTCAATAGGAAGGCTCTCTAAAGGTATGCTTTTGAAAATAAAGGTGTGAAGCTCAAGATGTTTTCACTCACCCAAGATCACCAAAAGGTGTGAGGGGAGAAGACAACCATCTAGCTTTCCAGACACTGAATGCATAGAATACCATTCATAGCAATTTGATTCTTTTTAAGCATCTCGAATGGTGTTATCCCCAAGATAATGTGTGAAAATCTTAACACTAGTTCTTTTTAAAAGCATCCAATGGAAGTGTTTTGGATATCAATCACTTAAGATAGCAAATCTGCAATAAAAAAAGACTAATTTGTTCATTTTTAAGCCCAAATTTTGAGTGTTTCTAAATTGATCTTGGTCTTATTTGGTCAACAAAAACAAATGTGAGTGTGTGTCAACAAAAGGGAATAGTTATGGTAAAAAAGAAAATCAAACATTCCAAGTGTTACTTTGAAAGTTAAAAACATTTTAGAGCACAACTTTAATTGTTTGTTTGTTCTTTTTATGCACCAAATGGAAATTCTCTAATTATGAAAACTTGGAAAGAGTTCATTTTTAGAGCACCCAAATTGAAACGTGTGGTTTGTAGGGTTATTTTTAAGCACCGAAATGGAGATTTCTAACTTAAGAAAGCTTTGGAATGGTTCATTTTAGAGCACTTGAAAACAAAATGTGTTGTAGGTTATTTTTAAGCACCAAACGAAAGATTCCTAACTTAAAAACAATTGAAATGGTTCATTTTAGAGCACTTAAAAACAAATGTGTTGTTCATTTTATGAACCAAAATAAAGGATTCCTAACTTAAAAAAAATTGAAAATCTGAAGTTCTTTGACTATTCATCTTCCGTACAAAAAAAGGTGTTAGTGTCTTCTTGATCCTACATACATAACCATTAATACCTATCACACATTCCAAACAAGAATCTATTAGCATTAGAAATCAATTTAAAACTTACAGATCTTAAACACAGGTTTGACAGAGCAAAAGCACAAAAAAATCAGCAAGTGTGCTCTCTATTAGAGAGAAAAATCACTAAAAAAAAGAAAGTGCGCCCTTTGTCAATAGACAAAGGTGCTAGAAAAAAGAAAAGGTGCCAGTTTCAAGGTCAAGTGCGCATTTTTCATGAAATTCAGTACAACTTCCAGAAACCTGTGCATGAATTTTTTTTCCAAAGCACCTCCGAGACCTGTAACTTCAAAAATTGCTCATGAAATTGTTAGTGTAGGGGACCAGGGTCCCACCGGGTGTGCCAAAATGTGTGAGAGGGAAAATCATAGAGGTTAAGCAAGATAAAATGCAAATGAAAATAGAATCTCATTTATAATAAAAAAAAAAATTAATCTAGATTTATTCCTACAATCATGAAATGAATTTCTAAGCTATTGAAAACACACAAATTGAAATCATACAATTATCAAAGTGAATTCAAAACTAAAAGAGAGGTTACCATCCCATGTCAGAGTGTATTCGCCTGATGTTAGGTTGTTCATATCACTATGAAGCCTCCATTGTTGCATGTGAGAAGCTTTGATGCATGTGTTGGTTTGCCGAAGATATGTTGAAGCTTTGCTAATGGTGATTAGGAATATTGGTAGTACTTCATTGTGCAAAATGAGTTGATTCTTCCTTTTTTTTGGTGAGGAAAGAGGCTTGTTATATAGAAATTGTGATTTGAAATGGACGATCAGGATCACATAGTAGAATATATTGATCGACGGTTAAAAGGTGTTGAGAGGATTTAGACATGAATAATTTGTGCAAAATAGATTAAACGATTTGTGTAATTGAAGAAATGTTTTTGAGAAATTTGTGAAATTGATTAAATAGGTGGAGCAATTCATGAAATTGAAGCAATCAATTTGAGCCTTCAATGGGATTGAGGAAATTATGTAGATCGATTTGTAAGATTGAAGAAAGTTGGTGAGGAAATCATGTTGAGAGAAATTTGTTCAAAGTTGGTGAGGATAATTCAATTAATTGATTTAATTAATTAATCCTTTTTGGAGTTGAATGTGAAAATCAAGTTTGACTTTTGCAAACAAAGTTGCATTAGTTTGATTTTATTTTTATGATAATTTGAATAGTTTATTCAATTTATTTGAATTTGGAGGGAAAGTGAGTTAATTAAATTATTATGATTTAATAATTCAATCGACTTAGGGGAATAAAGTGATTTAGTGACATAATTAAATAATTGGTGTTATTTAATTAATCAAGAGGAATAACGTTAGATTAGGACTTTAGTAAATAAATGAAATTTATTTAATTGGTCAAATTTGATGAAAAGTGAATTAATTAAATAATGTTGTATTATTCAATTAATAGCAAAAATAGGGTTTTAGGAATTTATTAAATAAATAGAATTTATTTAATTAGTCAAAAATGATGAGAAAGTGAATTAACTAAATAATGTTGTATTATTCAATTAATAAGGGAAATTAAGGTTTAAGATGCAATTGATCTGAAATGCAGTGATATTTGATGATAATGATGTCGATGATATGAAAATGTCATTTAGGGTGTGTGATAAGTGTTAGGTCAATTTTACATGTTTGTACACATGTGTATCTCCTTTTATATCATTTATTCATACTAACGCATTACACCACACATTTTGTTTACTGATGCAACCTCAGTAATCCCACAACCCCTCTATTTCTTTCTTTTATCTCCTCTTTATTTTAAAATTTGCTACCACTCATATGCAGATGTAAAACTTTCCTATAATTCCCCATCGACTCACCTTCCTTGGTTGTGCGTATGCTAATTTCAAAAAATCCTCCCTTTCCCTTGTTGGAATGTTCTCTCTTATTTGGTGCATCCCTCCTCAACTTCTATGTAGCCCCACACTCATCCAAAACAATCTAATTCTTTTTCTTTAAATGGTGCAACTTCCCCCCTTTTCCTATCCACTTTCCCAAGTCTAATACTTCCTCAAATCCATCTGCTTTCCTACTACCTAGCTATGTTAACCCCTTATCTTCTAGATTAAAATTCTCCTTACATAACACATTTGTCTCTTAGTCTTCTATGGTGCGCCTGTTCTTATTCACTTAGCTTATTAAATTTGTCTCTTTTCACCATTATCTTCAATGCTGCTCCACCTTCTTACTCTCTTCAATTTCAATTAAAAGAAGCTTTGGCAGATAAAACAATTAAAGAATTCACCCCAACAAGTCGAAGAGTCAACTAGTCATTCAGATTAGGGAAAAATTTAGTGGCGAATCTTCACCAATTGGTGAATAATTGAAATCAGGACCTCCAAAAATGGTGAATAGTACAAGCTAAAAAGGATGTTGAATCGCCATGCATTTACAAAAAAATAATTTCATCTCGATTAATTTGCCTATGCATTATTTTTTAAACAATGCGTCATTAGAACCGATTCACCAATAGTTTATACTATAATTACAAATAATAATTATATTCGCCAGTAATATTATATTACTAACCATTAATTTTGGGGAAATATCGCCACACTAATAAATTACCATTTAATTTTAGGAATATTTTTTCCTTGAATAGGGCTTTTATTTATTGTCATCGAATCATCGATTATCTTTTTAATCAGATGGCCGCAAGTTGATTCCACAACCTAATATGCACGTGCCTTTTAAAAGGCTTGTTGAGGCCCAGAATTTGTTTTGGTCCACACAATTAAACCTAATCATGTGGCCCAAAACAAATTTTGGGCCTCAACAAGCCTTTTAAAAGGCACGTGCATATTATTTCGTTGTCCTCGGACCCCGCGAGGGGGCGTTGCCTCCTCAACCCCCACAAGGGGGCTCTGCCCCCTTGACCCCTGCAAGGGGTGCTACCCCTTGACCCTATCGGTGGTTGCCACCCACAGGACCCTACTTCAATATTACAAAAAAATAAAAAAATATGGGGGAACTGTGCCAACCAACTATCAAATTTTTAAAGGAGATTTGCCATTGTAATTAATCTTTTTAGTGATTATTCGCTAGGATTCACCATGCTGTGATTATTATTTTTACCAATTATCCATTAAGATTTGCCAATATTTTACAATTTTTTTTAATAATGTGCATAGATTCGCCAAGATTTTACACCTTCACTAAGGGGGGGTTTCTTAAAGTTAACCCTGATTCAGATATCATAATTATTTTTTTAGGAACCAAAATGAAATCAAATCCATCGAGCATTGTGTCAACTAAATTGCATAACTTAAAATTTAAAATCATTTCATGACATTTTGTCAATTAATGACAACAATGGTGTTCATCCTCCATTAAAATTGACTGTCGAACTCAAATTCAAAAGAACTTGGAAAACTGCCAGAAATAAAACCAAAATTGATGGAAACGACGTCAAACTATTTTTTATGGATGAGATTGCTTATTAGCCTAAGATGCTCCTGCATCATTCTGTTAATGGGATTAGTTCATTTTTAAGTTGAAATTTTGAATTAAAGGTCATATTTTTATTTATTTATTTTCTTTTAAAGAATCTTGTTTTTATTTGGAAATAGTTTCTAGTTATCATTTAAGATTTATAATTAAGTAGTGTTTAGAATTAGTAGTTTCAATTGATTGATCTCATTTATTTATATATGTTTTGGGGTTGGTGTCTTATTAGAGAGTTGGAGTCACCTATTTGATTGTTTAATGAGTTGGGAAATATTTCCATTCTATCCAAGAAGAAGAGTATTAATTTCATTATATATACACTTAGTAAAGAAGTTTCTATGTAAAGTAGTTGATTCAATCACCTAAAAAGTATTTAAGAAGAACATCAGTTGGGTAGAAACACAAATATCATTGGTAGAGTATCACCTTAATGCTTTTGAAACTTTTTAGATTAAATATAATTGTTAACAAAAGATGGAACATTTAAATAATCATTTATTTGGTGTGTGTGTTTGTACATTGTATATATGCATAATCATTCTTGGGTTGTTGGGTTGTTGGTCCAATAGTGTTGAGTGTTACTTGTGATAGTTTGATAGTTTAGTTTTTGTTTGATAGCTTATTTTTCGCATGTTCATGCTAGTGACACTAGTTTAAGCACCTTTCAATGTATTGATTTCATCTCTAATGATTAGGAATTAAATAGGTAACTTGGAAGGGTAATTTAAATTGAAATTGATTCACCACCTTTGATGCATCTCTAGTATTTGAACTTATTAGTGGATTATAAAATTTTAACTCAACTTAAATTAATAATGTGAGAAGAAATTGAATCCAATCTTAAGTCTATTCAAATCTTGGATTTTCCATTACTAATGACTTTAGATGCACTAATTTTTTTTATATTCTAATTTAATGAGATAGATAAATAATTAATTATCAACTACATCTTTTGGGATTAAGATCACCAAACTTTTTGTCATGAAATCTTTCTAAATATTTGAACAATTTTCCGTAAGTAATGGCTACATTTGAATATGATGTTTCTTTATTTTCCTTATTTCAAGGATGATATACCTATATAGAATTATTATTTCCTAATTAGCATGATTTTTAGTGTTGTTGATTAAGAATATGTCAAAAAGAGTAATGGGCACCATATCAACTGATGATGTTATTGTTGTAATTTTTAATCACAATAATATCTTTAGTAGTTGGGAATTTATGTGATATGAATATTAGCAATACTAACTTTATGGGTAACATTAATATTATATTGTTAGTTAGTGGTGAAATCTATAATTGTCTAAGTAGCAATAATAGTAGATTTATATGCTGCTATGAATCATGATGTTAAGTTTAGAGTTATATTGAAGGGTAATATTGAATATAGATATGTGGATGCCATTAATATTTAACTTGGTATTTATGAGGAGGGTAATGAGGAATAAATATTAGTATTGATTTTTAAAGATAAGATTATTGGGTATATGTAGGATCATGATGGGCCAAAAAGTGGTGATATGATGGGTATGTGTAGGGTATGTGGCTGATGACTCTTTTTTACCCAAAATTGATGAAACAAAAAGGGTTTTTAAAGGAGATTCTCAGCTTTCCACCAATATAAATTATGCTTTACTTTGAATTTAATAAATAATTATTATTCATTTTCTATTTGAATTACGCCTAAAAGTCCTAATTGATAGGCTGATAGAAAAACATCTATAGCTTTCAAACCGGTATCACATTTTTTGAATCTGAAACATATGTCACATTCTATGCTTCACATACTATAGGATTAAAAAGAAAATTGAATTTCATGAAGTTTTGACCAAGTTAAGGTGGTTAGACATACAAGTTTTTATTTTTTTTAAAGTTGTAATAAAAAATAGATTTAAGTACTACTACATTGAAATTTCAAAATTTCACCAAATAGATTTTTTTTAAATAAACCTAGGAGTTTAGAAACTACATTCAATTTGCTATAGATTCTATATTTACATATTTTTGAAATAATATATAGATAACTTATTCAAATTTTTACATCAAGTTGCCTAACTCTGATTATTCTGAGTTTTTCACCACTTAAGGGACTGTTTTCTCCATGATGATCCTGCACATACCCTATTATGCTTATTGCTTATCAAGAAATTAGTAGTGTCGATGGTAGTAATGTTACTGGATATAGATGTGAGAAGGGGGTGATAAGACTAAAGGTAGATATGATATTGATATAAGTTTCATCAATTTTTGTGATAAGGAGGTGTTTAGTATTCATCTTCTTATTGGTGTGTGGCTATGTTTCTTGTATGTTTGATGTCTATCAGTTTTTAAATGTGGTTATTCAAAAAAAAATTGTAGTTGTGTATGTTGAGGTGAAAAAAATTTGGGCATGACACTATAATAGCAACATATTCACTTCCCCACTTTAAATATAAGATGGTGTAGGTTGCGGCTCCTCAAAAATGACAAAAGTGTGTATGTGTGATGTGTGGATTATCTAGAGTGGGGTCTTTAATATCATCTATTTTGCATCTATTTTTAATGAGAAAAAATGGTCTGCTTAAATGTAATGATTTGTAAGCATTTTTTCTCATGAAAAATAGATTCTTTCAACTAATATGCATAAAATAAAGATCAATAAATATTAAATCAAAACTACATAATTAAATCCCAATAAAGCATCATATATTTTCCTAATCATTGATAATTAAATAACTTATTTTTTATTATTCTAAATCTACCCCATAGTAATTTTATTTCAAATTTATTTTTTCCTTTGATAACAACTGATTTTACCTTTTAAATAAAAATTCTTATCATTTGTATGATGTGTTTGTTGATTTTATTAAAGAATTTTCTAAATGTGCACAAATTTTCTAATAGAAATATTATACATACACTCTAATTTCTATTAAATACATTCCAACTCCAAGCTCTTTGAATTGAATTTTCACCTTTCTCATTTGAAATTTGTACAATACCTTATAATAAATACCTAGCATATCAAGATATTGTGTATTATACATTTATATATACATATTATAATGTTTAACTTGAGATAACAATTCCACAATTTTAACTATATTTACAACTACACTTAAATGCTAGAGTTACATTTAAATGCTGGAGTTACATTTAAATAAGACACATCAACAAAAGAAGACACCTCTAAAGAGGACTACCAGGATGAAAGAAAAACATTAAAATAAAATAATAATAATAATAATAATAATAAGAAAAAAAATTCTATGGTAATCACCCACCAAGGAACTAATATCACAAAAAATAAAAAAGTTATGATATACATTGGAGATGATGAGGAATATGACAAAGAAGAAAAGGAAGAACTAGCAAGAAACAACATGATAAAAATATTGAAAATAAAAAAATAATAATAAATCAAAAAAAAAAAAATGAGGATGTTATTTCTCATAGGAAGAAGTTACCACACTAAAACAATTTACCATATTGGTACAATAAAAAAACCTCTTAAAAAAATTATATATTTTTTTAAATATTGGAATAAACAAGCTAACACCCAACCACAAGTTTAAAGGATAGCACAAACAAACCAATATTATAAGAATAAAACATTGATGATGATAACACATATCAATCACTAGAAGACAAAATAGATCATGATAGATTTGGGAGCAAATATTAATATGATATTGCAAAGGACATGGTAAAATTAGGAAATTCTAAGTTGACCAATACCTCATACCACACCAGCATAGATTATGTCTCATCCATGGAAACCATGGGCACTTGGAAGAATGTAGAAGTAAATATCCAAGGAATTAAACTGAAAGAAAATTTTGAGGTAGTAGCTATGAAGGAACCCTTTGATACATTTAGGACCCTATTAAGATTTCAATTATTTTTTAATGATAATAGACTAGTTGACTCAAGAAAAGAATATTTTTCTTTTTCCAATGAAAATAAAATAGTTTAGATACACTTAGGAAAAATTGCAAACAACTCTTATGGGGAATAAATTTATTTGAAAGAAGATGAGGACCACAATACGAAATTAATTTATTCCATTTCCAAACTATTTAAAAAAGGCATTACTTAAGGAACCAAATACTAAAGGGGAAATTGATTTGGAGAGTGAAGGTGGAAGCATAGATAGCGAGGAAGTATTGAATGCCTAGACTTAGGAAGAACCAAAGTTGACTACCCGAAAGGTATATGGATTTAGAAAAGTATTTATGGTATGTAATTATTCTAAAAATGTAACTCAAAGTACCACAAATAAAGAAAACATAACACAAAGATCAGAACAAGGGAAAAAATATAGTCTACCTCCTATTCTTAAGAGGCAAAAATAAATAAACAACAATTAGAGAATAATTTCACAAATCAAATTACCTTAGTTTTTAGGATTTGGTTATTTAAATGGGTACTTGGAAGATATGGAGAGAGCATTTTCAAAAGAGGACTTGATGATTGTTGTAATCAAGGTACATTAATTTCTATAATATTACATGCTGGTGGAAAACCCATCAAGACAATACTCCTCAATGGCATTCCTTTAAAATCTTCATCAAAATTAACAAGATATATATAAAAGGAAGGATAATATTCTATAATACTAAAATTTAATAGATCAATCACACTTGGAGATCATTTGCAAATATGTATCACACCTAGAAAGGAAGAAGGGAATATGAAACCATGTTGTACATACAAAAAAAAGATGACCAATCCACACACCAACACCAAATCTATAAATTATTTTCTTCTCATAGCAAAGGTAAACATGGAGTAATAAGGCTAACTAAATAATGGTCCAAGTTTGAACATCTATTTCCTTGAAAAAAACTAAGCCTAAAGATATTAAAAAGGGCATCGAAATAAATTATCGAAAGATCCTAGAATAATGATAAAAATAAACAATTTTTATATTTGTATTATATATGTGTACTATAACTTACCATAAAATAGCCATAGAAAAAGAAATGGTTAAATAGATGTGGGAAGATGGGGAATGACTACAATATTAAATGTCCTTATCACTGTTGAGGTTATAAATTCACGATGTCAAAACCTCCTCTATTCTCACTTTGTATACACTTGCTCTCCCTATGAAATCAAAATATTAGTTTTTGAAACCCTAATAACTAGCTCTCCCTCTATATTTCTAGCTACTCTAGAAAATTGATCACACATATCCTTCTAGACATCTCCTAGAAACCCCACCCAAAATATAAGAAGTTACCCTACAAAGCAATGGAAATAAATCTTGATGAATATCTCTCTAAATTTCCTATTGGTGTTATAGATAGAGGACGTCCGCAAATATATTCATTCTTTGCTAATCTAAATTGACCAAATAAAATTAAAACCCTCCATAAAATCTTGCTACAATTGATCACAAATAACTATATTCCATAGTATAGTTGTATACAATAGAAAAAGTTAGATATTTTAGAGAATTTCCTATATTTCACCATAATGGAAGGGTGGGTTCAAACAATACTAAGGTTAATCCATGATAGGTATATCTACTTGAATAAACCCTAATGCATTAAAAAATAAGAAATTCAAGTAGTGACAAGGCTTTGTGCACAAGGGGGAATTACTCCAAAAAAGGCAATCAATAATAATAAGGTCACCAAGCTAATGAGAGTATCATATGATGGTCGCAACTTGGATGTGATGAAAATTAAAAATCTAATGGTGAGATATGCAAAAATAGGCATTGCATATAAGGAATATTACACAAATCGAGCAGACTCTACCATGAAGACCTCTATACATGTTGTATATCATTTAATTATGGAAGGGAAAAATATTGATCTCTATGAAGTATTGCAGGAAAAAATTCTAGACAATGTACAATGCATGCAGAAATCACACTACCAATTCAAGTATGGGACCTTGATCATATGACTTACATTCTATTTCCTTAATAAATTGTTAACCTTTGTGGGTAAGGTATATTGTTAGCCTTTGTGGGTAAGGTATGAGACAACACCAAAAAAATAGAAACACAAATCAATGACCATGTGAAGCACTTCAAATATTCCACTTCTTTCACCACAATATATTGGGGTTTTTCAAACCCCTGTAACAAAATTTGTAGGACAAATAATTCCTATTATATGATGTAATGAGAAGATATATAAACAACATTATCTTTTTGGTGGAAAAATACTATACATTAATGGAGGCCATAAAATATCGCACAATCTGGATACCACAACTTCCATATTAAGTTATTAATGCAAAGATATATTTCTACATGATAACATTGCTTCAAATAATAGAAGAGCCCGATGGAAATAAGTTCATTGCATACATAGAATTCATGGACAACTTAGCAAAGAAGAAATTTCAAGACCATTTGGAGAAAAATAGAGAAAAAATAAGAGAAAAAGGGGAATCGCAAAAGAAGAACCAAAAAAACAAAGAACCTCTACTCCACAATGGTTAAGAAGACTTCAAATAGAGGTATCACCTATTGCATCCACACAATCTAAAAGAATTAAGGGAAAGAAAAAATAAAATTTCCCACTACCCCAAATAAAATCAAAGTTAGTCAGTAGAGGAGGCTATTGAAGCACTTTTACAAATGACTATGGAGAGAAATAAAATACAAGAAGAAGGCCCACAAAAAGGCTTCCCTAATAGAGGAGGAGGAGGAACAAGAGGCTAGAAAAGCCTCAACAACAACACCAAAGACTCTTCTAAATTAAGATACTCTATATAGCTGAATTTTCACAAGGGTTTTGTAACATAAGGTAGAACTCTCTGAAGAAATGGGTGATCTGAATAGAACCATCATTGAACCAACCATTATCCTATACATGGTTCCACTTACAAAATATTAGAGAGCATGATTGATAAATTCCCACCACAATTGGCCTCTACATCAAGACAAAGAAGATAATAGGAGACACAAGAAGAAGAAGATCAACTAAAAGAAGAAGCGTTGGTAGAGATAATCCTTATAGGAACTACTGCACAAAAGGAGAAATAAGAACAAATATAGATGAGGTAAATCTGGTCAAAACAAAGGGTAAATAGGCTAATGATGAAGAAACTAGAGACTACAAAAAAAATACATGAAGAAATCAAAGAGGCCACCAAAAAGGCATATACAAAAGTATATGAAGTAGAAACATAGTATCGGGAGATCTCATCTTCCCCCTAGAGATACACATGTGTTTGTTAATTAGAAAGAACTATCTCATTCACCAACATCTTCTCATTAGCCCTCCTCATCTACTGCAACATCAGCAATGTATTTCATTAAGGAATTTCTAGCATAGTAGAAGCAAATTCAACATGTGGCCACTCCACAACTCCAAATTCCAGGGTATGTGCAGGATCATCATGGAAAAAATAGGCCCTTAAGTGGCAAAAAATTCAAAAAAATTAGAGTTAAACAACTTGACGTAAAAATTTGAATAAGTTATCTATATTATTTCAAAAATATGTAAGAATAGAATTTGTAGAAAATTGAATGTAGTTTCTAAACTACTAGGTTTATTTTTATTTTTAAATCTATTTGGTGAAAATTTTAAATTTCAATGTAGTAGTACTTAAATTTTAGGGAAAAAATAAGTAGGTGTCTGTCGACCACCCTAACTACAATAAAATGATAAGGATTTTTTATAATATTTTAGATATAAGTAGAGGACTCATGTATGGATGTGATACATATTTTTTTGTAATTTGTTTCCAAGTAAATAATTAATTATGATTTTTTTATTACAACTTTAAAAAAATATAAAAACTTGTATGTCTAACCACTTTAACTTGGTCAAAACATCATGAAATTCAATTTTATTTTTTTTAATCCTATAGTATGTGAAGCATAGAATGTGATGCATGTTTCAAATTCAAAAAATAAGATACTTTTTGAAAGCTATAGCTGTTTTTTAATCAGCCTATCAATGAGGACTTTAGTTGTAATTCAAATAAAAAATGAATAATAATTATTTATTAAATTCAAAGTAAAGCATAATTTATATTTATGGAAAGCTAAGAATCTCCTTTAAAAACTCTTTTTCATTTCATCAATTTTGGGTAAAAGAAAAGTCGTTAGCCACATACCTATCATATCGCCACTTTTTGGCCCATCATGATCCTGCACATACCCTCCATTAGTAGGCTCTCAAGTGGATATTCCTAATATCTCTCATTTTAAAAAGTTTCAAATTGGGGACATCTTTCATCAAATAGCCAAGGAAGATATATTAAAACAATATATAGACAACATCTAGAGTATAAGTTGGAGGGAGTTATAACTAGCATTCAAAATAAGTTTCCACACATCTTGGGAGACTCTTCTCAGCCATTGTGAGTAAAAATCAAAATTATGGTAGATGGGATGATCAAAGATATGCAACAAAAAACATCCAACCTCCACCAAATGATAACTCCAAAGATTCAAAAGAACAAAATGGATGAGGAAAGAAAGAAATATGCCAGTGTTGCTCACACAAAACTAGAATCAAACATTAGCACATTCAAGAATATAAAGAGTGACATCAAAACACTCTACAAATTTTACCTCCAATGACTTAATCTCATAAATAACGTCAAAGGATAAATGGAACAAATTGAACAACAAATTCTTCAAGTAGAGATTTCATAAAATGTTATGAAGGATATCGATGGAAAGATAAGAGCCCATCTAGAAACACTTCACGTCTAGTTGCAATAGGTATAGAACCAACGAGTAATTGAAGAACCAAATCAAACAAATAAGAGAGGTTGTAAAATTATGGTTGAAACATGTAATAGGCCTAATAAGGGATGCATAGAAACTAGCACAACATATTCAAATCCCCATCGCCTTGTTGGAAGTAGACAAGCTCTTAACATAGATCAATATCTAGAATCACTTTCTCTAGTAGGCCAAAGTTCAATGGGATAGTACCTTCACTCATCTCAAGGAGATATATAAAATATCCTTCCAACTAATTGAGGAACTTTAAATTTCTTGAGGATAAGATACAATTTTGAAAGGGGGGATGATGTTGGCATGGAAAATAAAACAACAAAGATATTGAGAAGAGAATCATACCACAAACCAGTCCAAAAGGGTTACAAAGCTTTAAGTCGAAAATACACCTATAAGAGGAGATATGCATTGTAAGGGACATGTCCCAATATTTATAAAGTAATATAGAATTTAATAGTATTATGAGTAAGAGTAGAAGGAATAACAGAGAAGAACCAAAATATGTAATAGAATATAGAAGAATAGATAAGGAGAAGATTATATAAAAATAGTTGTATGAATGCATATTGTATAAAGAAATCCAATGGAATGATGGGAATGTAATTGTAGACATCCAAATTTGGACACTTAATTTATCCAAATTTATCATTTTTCGTCTAAACATCCTCTTAGCCTAGTTAATTAAATAATATTACTATTATTTAATTAATATCTTTAATTCTGCTAAATCCCTAAGGTATTTAATTAATAATTAAATACCTTACCCTCCTTAATTCTCTTTTCATCAAATAAATTAAATAAATATTACATTTATTTAATTCCTCACATGTCTTTTTCATCTAATCCTAATCCATCTCCTAATCTCTTCATTAAGGATGTGCACATGCCTAATCCTTGATTAGGATGTGTCACATCCTCCAACTTTTGCAAGTTGGCTTTTAATCCTAATTAGCCCCTAATTATCCTCTAATTACTTATTAATTAAGCCTAATCATTCTCCAAGGAATTTTTATTTCCTTTTTATTTTGTCCTAGATTCCCCTCCTTTATATGTGAATTTTTAATTCACATTCCATCCTTCCAAGGCTTCTAGAACCTTGGACTTGTCACAATCACCACATGTGACCAACCTTGGACTTGTCACAATCTTCACATGTGACCAAGTCCCACCTTTTTGGAGCCCACCTTTTACCCTCTAGATTCTTCCAATCATTGTGAATTTAAAATTCACTTTTATTCACCCAAGATTCTTCCCATCTCCCAATGTACTTGCAAGGTACTTGTACTTCCTCCACCTCATGTACCCTCTTGACAACTCATCTCCACCTCATATCCTCTTGTCCATTTCACCCTCCACATGTCAAGATGTGAGGGCTTGTGGGTTCTCAACCCACCATAGCCCTTCATCTTGGCCTTGTTGGAGCAATCTTGACCCTTGAATTCTCTAGAGAATTCAAATTCTCCTATAAATACCCCCTCCTCAAGGGCATTTCCACAACACAACACTTCTTCATTTGAGCAACCTCATGCTGCTAAATTTCCTTTTCCACAACACTTCTTCATTTGAGCAACCTCATGCTGCTAAATTTCCTTCTCCACAACACTTTAGATTTGAGCACCCTTATGCTGTTATTTTGCAACACTTTTCACTTCCATACCTACATGCTGTCCATTTGAATCCTCAAGCATTTGCAATCAATTAATCATCTTTGCTAGTCATCTTGCCTATAGAATCTTGCATTTTAGTCATTCAATCTACCATCTAAGGAGCACACAAGCTATTCAAATCGAAGGCTAATCAAGGAGCAACCAACAACAAGGAAGGTGATATTGTCCTATTTTGTTTATCTATTTCCTTTCTTATTCTAACTCTCTTTTGGCTAATCTTGAGGTGTCCTTGGTGTTTTGTCTTTCATGTTTCTTAGTTAGATTCACACACTTAGAGTAGCATAAAATATCAAGGTATACAATAAGAAGTACAGTGAGAAAATGACAACAATTCCAAAGAAACTTGAATATTTCTTCCAAAAAAAAAGGGGAAAAGACCTTCTAGCCAAAACCAAAATTTTAATAATGTAAGTATTTTTTGAGAAAGCCACAAAACCAAAAAAATATTAAAATATCACATTTATGAAAAAATGATGACACCAATGACTTGGTATTGTAATAAAAATTGCATTCTCACTAATCAACAAGAGAAGAAAATTGTTGAATAAAATATATGCAAGTTAGACAATAAGATAGGCAATAAAGCTAATAAAAATAATTGAGCATACACAAATAGAAAACATAAAATATTATAGAGAATTTGACTTGAGCTGAGCAAATAATTTCTTTACTTTGTCAAATTCCAATTTAGTGTGTAACTCTAGAGAACATGTCGTTAATACAACCCACAGTCTCAAAGAACATCTTCTCAATGCACTCACTACATTTCTCTCAATGCTATGATAAACTCAAAACTACATGAGAATTGGTCACAACACCATGTAACTACACATCCATTGTTATTCCTTATGATTCTATCAAAACTTAATTTTGGAGGAATTATAATAGTACTTCCTTATTACCAAAATTACACACAAACCTCTTAAAATAAGTATTCTTTGTATGTCAAAGAGAGAAACTAGAGACCAACAATTGCTTCCTAAGACTACAAGTTCAAAAATATGAACCAAGTGTCATCTCCTAAGGTTCCTAATTGTGAATCTCCACCTTTCCCAAGAGTTATTCCAACTTCCAAGGTTATCCCATGTGCTCTCCTTTTTCATTTCTTAACAGTCTTATGTGACGTCAATACATTTAAAATTCTAATATTACATGTAACATTATCTAGGATAAAACTAATCTAATACCAAGTTTGGAATCCTACTCTGAGTGGAACAAAACTCACAACATGTATAAATATTTTATGATCTTGGTGTACAACACATCTTTCCTAAAAATATCCCACTTCTTGTATACATTATTTATGGGGCTTAACATACACAAAATTAAACTTACTGAGAAAATAAATCCCCATAGCTCTCATGTACCATAAAATCTCATCACATTGTAACCTTATAGTGTCTATAATAATTAATTCACAATTTAAAGTGTCACTAACACTTGCAAGAAATGGGTGTAATCTCCAGTTCAAATACACACTGGATGTATTTGAACCTATAAATTTCTTCATAAATATTAAGTTACACAATATTAATTTTGACAATGTACAAATATTAAGATGTGAGATAGAGAAAAAATGAATGCACTAGGAAGGTATAAAATTTTAAGGACATCATAAAAATTTATTATAAGTGTTATTAATAGTTGAATTTGGAAATCAATTTATATATTAGATTTTTGAATGATTTTAAAATGAGTTACTTATAGTAGGGAACGCAATTAATTTTCAATTAAAATGGTCACCAACACTTATAAGAAATGGGTCAATCTGATAGGTTGAAGTGCACATAGTTGTGCATTTCAACCTACATTTTTCATCATCAATATTATATTACATAATAATCCTTTTGCATCGACATAGGCTTGGACATAACCCTTCCAAAATTGTGAACACTAAATGTAGTGCTGAAATATAAACATATTTAGGATAATACTCATCCTTGAAGGATTCCAAGAATTGATCCTAGGATTGTTTAGACCTCTCTCAATCCACCTTGTTAATCCTTGGGCTTAAACATGAGTTACACATGTGATAGTATCATACATATGTTGTAATTTTATTAATAAGATCAATAAGATTGTCATAAATGAATTTGTGTCATAACATTATTGGTAACATATAATGAACCATGATGATTATCCTATGTGACTTACTCATTAAAAATGTAATTAGTAGAGTAAAATGTGAAGTGTAAGTTATGTCTTTAGATTGTATAGTTCACACAAAGGTGACCATATGTGATGTGTCATTGAAGTCAATTAATTATCTTGTACAACATCACTTTTATAAAAATATAATCATGTGCTTCTATATTATTAGCATGGCTAAGAAACCATTTTGTGTAGATATGTAAAATTTGGTTAGGAGTTCCAATTATGTGATTTATATTATCATTAACACCCTCAATGTGCATCATGTTATTGTTAGTATCAATTAGAAATTGTATCTTATTCTTAATATCCATGTAATATTGAATGTGATGTCCCATGGCTCTATGATGGTGGAAAAATTCTTAATCATTGTGATTCCTCAAAATAAACTTGATGGGAAACAATGGATGAATTAGATGAAGAGTAATCAAATTTGATCTCAAAAAATATTGAAGAGCTTTATCATTATTTCTTGTAACTTAGTAAATTTAATTGAGGTGCATTATTTTAAGGATGGAAAATCATAAGCTTTGGAATATTGAAGAGCTTTATCAATTAGAAATTGTATCTTATTCTTAATATCCATGTAATATTGAATGTGATGTCCCATGGCTCTATGATGGTGGAAAAATTCTTAATCATCGTGATTCCTCAAAATAAACTTGATGGGAAACAATGGATGAATTAGATGAAGAGTAATCAAATTTGATCTCAAAAAATATTGAAGAGATTTATCATTATTTCTTGTAACTTAGTAAATTTAATTGAGGTGCATTATTTTAAGGATGGAAAATTATAAGCTTTGGAAAATTGATGCACATTCTCTTTCTTTCCTAGTCTCGTTACCATTTAAAAATTTATAATTTTGAAACTTGGAAGGGTAATAGAATGTATATTATCATAGCTAATATTTAAGTGTGTGTGTGTGTGTGTGTGTTATTTTTGATAACCTAGGTTGTCTCCACGTCTCAGCCCGACGAGCCCTTAATGGTGGTGTCAGTTGACTTTAATCTTTCTCTCCACCTCTGGAACATGGCGAGCTGAGGCAAGACTAATCCCTTGGGATGCATCAAACCGCATGTCAAGCTAGATGCATCGGGTAAAGATTGGGCCTTAGAGCCAAACCCAAGATCTTAGGGAGAAAATCCAAGACTCAAGCCAACTTTGCTAATATTTTTTAAGTTGGTGTACATACCTAAAGGATGGAAAACTACTCAATCGTGTACATTGTTATTGATATTGGGAAGAAGTAATTCAAAGAACATGATTTGAAGTTCATCATCATCAAATTGATGTTTTAGTTTTCCACATAAATTTTGGAAGAAAATAACATAATCATTAGCTAGATCATCACTTTGTTGGGTATATTTTTTAATATATTGATGGCTAATTTTAGTCCCATGTTCATGTAGAAACTTTTAGGAAAGTTGACACTAACTCATCAAAATAATGAATAAAAATTAGTGGCAAAGAATAAAACCATTAGATGGCATGATCCTCTATGGTTTATGGAAATAACTTTTCCAAGACATTATCTTCAAAAAAAATATACAAACATATTATGGTAAAAGATTGTACAAATAAAATTTTGGGTCACCATTTCTATTGCACAACTCAAATTAAGGTGTCAAAAATCCACAAATAGCAAATATACTTAATAACTATATAAATAAGTAGTTTTTTATGTAGTGGGTCACATGTGGAGGAAATATGATTGTGGTCATTTATTTTTTCTTAAGAGGGAACCTTATGAAATTAATAATGAGTGGTATTTTACACAAGATGAAAGTTTTAAAATGCAAATATGGCTTTCATGTAATAATTCTAGCAATTTCATAGGGTAGTAATAGGGACATGACTACATTTTCATTTGTTGTAGATAATGTAAGCTAATTTTTTTGTTGTTTGTGTAAATTTTATTAGGTAATGCCACAAAGGATCTAAGGGATGTCTATTTCTAGAATATCCATTCTTTCAGATGCCCTTGTAGGTAAAAACAATTAGGTAAATATATTATCCATCATGTGAGTCGCTTGAAAATAATGGATGTTTATAGGTTTCATTTTATTTTCAAATCAAACTTGTTTTAATTTATATTTATATTTATTATTTTGTTAACATGAGATATATATGTGCATATGCTATGTTATTTCATCACATAACTTTCTTATTTTTCCATCTCTATTTGTATTGAGCATCATTAACAAGCTATAAAGCATGTAGTTTAAACTTTAAATGAGATAAGTAATAATTTAATATAATTTGTATCTTGAATAGTAGGTTGGATAAGAATATTATATTTTAATGTCCATTATTCGTATATCACCAACTAAAGTGGGTGTTTAAATGTAAGTTTTGTAAGATAGTATATAAATTATTAGAATTGATTTGCTATATTACAGTTTAATTTATACAGAAAATTATGTCTTAAAAACACAATAATCTTTTCAATTTGCACATGTTTAGCCTATGATTTCTAATATGTAGGGAAAAAATTAGTGGAAAATCTTCGCAAATTGGAAAATAATTAAAATCAAGACCTCCAAAAATGGCAAATAGTACAAGCTAAAAACGATGTAGAATCGCCAAGTTTTTACAAAAAATTAATTTCGTCTCGATTAATTCACCTATGTAAACAATGTGTCATTGGAACCGATTCACCAGTAGTTTATACTATAATTACAAATATTAATTAAATTCACCAATAATATTATATTACTACCATTAATTTTGGGGAAATATCGCCACAATAATAAATTACCATTTAATTTTAGGGATATTTTAGTCTTGAATAGGGCTTTAATTTATTGACATCAAATCATCGATTATCATTTTAATCAAATGGTTGTGAGTTGATTTCGTGCCCTAATACACACGTGCCTTTTAAAAGGCTTGTTGAGGCTCGAAAATTGTTTTGGTCCACATGATTAGGTTGGTTTAATCGTGTGGACCAAAACAAATTTTCGGCCTCAACAAGCCTTTTAAAAGGCACACACATATTAGGGCGCGAAATTAGACCAAAACAAATTTCGGGAGTCAATAAGCCTTTTAAAAGGAACGTGCATATTAGGGCATGGAATCAACCTGCAGTCGTTTGATTAAAAAGCTAATCAATGGTAAAAATTTAAATTTTTATTTAGTCTTAATTTTAGAGTGATATTTTTAAAAAATACTTAATCCATATGTGCTCCAATGCGATTTCGATAGTGAATTTATGCTTGGTGGTGAGGGGCTCTACCCCTTGATCCTACCTGTATCCCGACAAGAGCGTGTCGGTACCACTGTCCCTGAACCCCGCAAGGGGGCGTTGCTCCCTCGACCCCCACAAGGGGGCTCTACCCCCTTGACCCCACCGGTGACTGCCACCCCCGGGACCCTACTTCAATATTACAAAAAATAAAAAATATATGGGGGAACTGCGCCGACCAACTATGCAAATTTTTAAAGGGGAGATTCACCATTGTAATTAATATTTTTAGTGATTATTCGCTTGGATTCGCCACTGCGATTATTATTTTTACCAATTATTTATTAAGATTCGCCAAGATTTTACAATTTTTTTTAACAGTGTGCATAGATTTTCCAAGAAAATTAATTATTTTTTTCAAACAAAAGAAAAGATTTGCCTGGATTTTACACCTTCATTGAGGGGAGGGTTTCTTAAAGTTATCCTTGCTAGTATGTGTTTCAAATTTCATGACTTCATAGTCGATTCATAATTTGATGTGTTTGATATTATTAGGATTCAAACATTAGGAAAATAAATATTATGTAAATAAATCTAGTTGTGAATAAAATTGTAGGTTGAAACACATTATGTATTTCAACCTATGCATGTTTAGTTTATCATTTCAAAGATGTACTTCAAATTTCTATTTTTTTTAGTTTATTCATAATTTGTTGTGTTTGAAATTTTAGGATTCATATATTAGAAAAATGAATACTAGGTAACTAAGTGTTGGTGAGGAAAATTTTAGGTTAAAAAATATAATGTGTATTTCAACTTACACATGTTTAGTTCATAAAATGTAAGATGTCTTCTATATTTCCTTTCATTTTTATTTTTTACACAAGAATAACACTCATTTCAAAGTGGAGTGTTAAGACTAAAAACCCTATTTATAATATCAAAAGTTGAGGATGATGACACCAAATCCTTATATACTATTATTGATGTAGAATAAAAAATTTAAGTCAAAATTGCACAACCCTAGTTATGTCACTCTACACCACTTTAGGGCATGTTAAACTTGAGAATAATTTATATGTGATGCTTGGATTTTTAGAGTATAATGCCCTTTTTTGGTATCTATTTGATTCTTGCAACAAGTGTTTTCCCATCCATTTTTTTTATTGTAAAATCAAGTTTATTCCTCGAAATATACATGTGATGATAACTAATGATAATCTATATAAATTTTAATAATTAGTTAACAAAGATAATATATATATATATATATATATATATTCAATAAAACTAATCATCCCTATAAATTCTCTCCTATTCCTAATCACCTTATTTATAATTTGGAATCCAAAATATATTACCAGTGGGGTGATTAATCCTCTAATCTTGATTTGGGTTTTGAAAAAAAAATGAAGAATTAAAATTATTTCAGTAAGAAAATAAATTTTATCAGACTTTAGATGACCTAGGGGATGACAATATGTAGCAAGCTAATTTCTTAGATTATCTTGAAATATATATAGGAAAATTTTCTAGGTAATTTGTTTAAACCTTAGGTGTGTGTATGTTTAGAATTCAAGGTAATAGTTTATACCCAAATTCTTGTTCAAAAGTTGATGAGTCATCAACATTAGACCCCTAAGTGATAGGTGAATAGGTAAATTATGTTGACATGTCATGTATTAAATTGGATATATCATACTTTGTGTGTGGGAATGGAAAAATGAGTAGCAAGTTTTTACTTGAAAAGGAGCTATAAGGGACTACATATAGATGAGAAACTACAAAGTGGTATAAATTTATTGATTAGGTATTAGAGGCATATTTTTGTGTATCTTGTATAAAATTTAATAATAATGGTGGAATGTCTAAAGCTTTTGAATGTAGTGAGATTGATTTTTTTGGCATTAATTTCAATTTCATAATTAGAAAGAATGCATCCTCATGTTTTAAATTTTTAAATTTTATAAGACACGAGATAATATTTCTTACATCATTAGTTTTTTATGATTTTATTTGACAAAATTCATTTATAATTAAGGATTTATTAGTTGTGTGCTTACAAAAAAGGAATATGAAAATTTTTGTGGTGAAATGAGGTGTATTCTACGATCGACGCTCATCTTTACTAACACCCACAAACAAAAAAAACCCTTTATCCTCATTTGAACGCTATCCTAATTCTTACTTTGATTATGATAATTCAAAGATTAACACAAGTGATTGAGAATGGTCAAATTTTAATTCCACATAATAAACATCCCAAACATTAGCCAATACTACGTACAATTTCAATCTTTGAACTAAGGATATTCCCACCCACCTTTGCACTTAAATGATACAATTGATATTACCAGATGGTTTGAAAATTAAAGTGGGATTAATCTTGAAATTAGTAGGATTACGAAGTCAAATTTCCTCTAGATACATAGTGTTGATATCTGTTGAAGCACTACAACTCAAAGAATATATTGTAACTAGTTTGAAAAGTAATATAATTGCGTATGCTTTGGAGGCTTGAATGAGGGTTCCCAAGGAAATATCTCGTTTATTGGCATTACTCTATTGAAATTGTTTTAGATGTAGTTTATTGGCATTGTTTTTCTATTCAAATTAAATCAGAACTAATCATATTTTCTTTCAATAAACACATATATTTATAAGAAATGGGTGTAGGTATAAACACAAAATCAACACATCACACCCACGTACTTTCCGATCCCATGGAGCGTCAACATATATTTATAAGAAATGGGTGTTGGTTAAGCCCAGCCGTGACACAGACGTGCAACATTATTCCTCCCAAATTCTAAATTTTACTTTAAAACATTCTCTTCGATATTGGGTGAAGCCCACAAGAAATAAAAATTGTAGAAGTATTGGAGGTTATTGGAAACATCTGGATCATAAGTTCAGTTCCAGAATGTGAATATCACAAAAGCTTATTAAGGAAACGATGGTAGTGCTGACCTCATCTGCATGGCAGGAAATTCAAATACTCTGATCAAATTATTGATGCACTGCTTGAAGAAAACCAAAATCTTATACAATTCGTGATTTCATGATGGAAGCTTACATGATAGACGTGGATCCATATGATGATGAGCTTCAATGGCATAGAAAAAGTTAACATACATATAATAAATGCAGCATAGACTAGACAGACAGGGTGTGAAGCTATCATGGCAAAAAAGATATATCCAAGCCTAGGTTAGATTCCCGCAATGGAAACCAATTGTGGAGAATTAAATGCTACTCAAGTTGTGGATCTTTCATAGTCAGTTTTTACTACAAAGGCTTGGGATATATTAAATCATTTGAAAATTCCATGGTGTTTTGCCTTCGCAGAGATTAAGTGTTGCGAAAATTCAGGAGTAGTATTGAGGCGGCTGGCCAATGCAACCAATATGAGTACAATGGAGATTGTAAGGATAAAAATGTATTCTACTTGTTCCATTGGAACAATCCAAAGACAAGCTGTATTTCAACACTGTCTATGCTCGCATTTTTTTGAGACCACATTTCTTTTTCATGGTATTCCATCACCATGAGACCACACTTTTTTGAGGCATTTTTTCAAACAACTCACTTCCTTAAGAATAGATAATCCTCTTTAATCAAATCAAATCATTTTAAGGTCTTGGATTTGATCCCCAAATCTAATCCCATCCTCCATCTTCATCCTTAGATCCTATTCTTCCAATCCCCAAGTTCACTTCTAATCCATCATCCTAATTTCCATCCTCATGTAAAACCAATACCAATCTTTCTTCCAATCAATCCTCCACCATGTCTAACCATCTAATCTATCCTCCATCCAACCTGATCTATTATAATCCACTTTCATCCATTCCAACCAACACCAACCATATCCATGATGATGAGGATAGCCTTTTTGACCAACTTGAATATAATCCCAATGATGATAATGAGAGCATTGTGGATCACCTTGAATCCATTTTCAATAGACAAAATTCTCCATTTTTCCACCAATCCCCCATCCAAAGCTCCCCTCAAGTCCCATCCATATCATCCCCATCCACCACCACTAATTTTATCCTCACCTATTAATTCCATAATTATAATGATTTCATGCTTAGATGTCTCCTTGGCATTGGTGCTAAGCTTCCATCCTCCCTACCTTCATCCAATCCCAATCCATCTCCTCTTGCTTATCCTTCCCCTTCCTTTGACAACAAAAACCAAGCCTTTATCCAAAATTCCCATCCAAATCCTTTTCAAGGTCCTCATCCTCATCCTCAATTTACCAATCCATGGAAGCTTCCACCTCTTATCCCACTTGTTCATATACCACATCCTTAAAATCCACATCACCCCAATAATACCAAGAAAATTCATCCCATGTCTCTCATAATAACTTCCTCCAAGGACTATTTGCAAAGGTGGTTGTTTCCCCATGCAAAAACAGAGTGGTGCAATCTTCCCATATCATACATCCACCTTCATCACCCCCACATCAAGATAAACCCTAATACCATAAATCTTATGAATCCCTTATCAATCCATCTATCCAAGTTGAAGAGTCTATAAAACCTCCCTCCCTCATCACACCATCTATACCAAATGAACTATGCCCATCTCCTAATCCAAAGCATGCTAACATAGATTCCCCTCCATAAAAAGACCAAGGAAACCCTTCTCCATCATATGATCCCTTTCCATCTCATGATCCCATTTCCAATCAAGAACAACATATCCCTTCTATCTCATCTAATGATATCTTTCCATCTCAAGAGAAAGATATCCCTTCATTCCACTCTTGCAATCCCCTCTCCCCCACTTCATCTAATGACATTCTTCTATGTCTAGATCAAAGAACCTCTTCCACTCCATTGTATGATTACTCTCAAAATTTGGTCTCAAATTACACCTTCCACCCCATCTAATGATCCTCTACCCCTCATGATCAAAACACCCCTCCCTCTTCATGCCATGATCCCCCTCCATCTCATAACCAAGACCACACTATACCATCCACCCCATCCCAACATAATAGCATAGTCAAGGCAATGAACTGTTTGGAAAAATTCCTCAAAGAAATGTGATCTCATGGTGATGGAATGCCATGAAAAAAAAAATTGTCATGGCATTCCATCACCATGAGACCACATTTCTTTGAAGCATTTTTTCAAACAGTTCATTACCTTCTCTATGCTACCACATTTTTCATACATGTCTACCAAAGCATTTTATCAAACAGTTCACTGCCTTGCTACTATGGATAAAAGCCTAAAATAGGTTCTTTTGAACAAGCTATGGATAGGGAAAATAGTAAGCCAGCATAATAGTAAGAAATATATATAGTTCAATAAGTACTCAAAATTTTGTTGATTATCTCATACATTATAAGTCATTACCTGCATCACTATTCTAGTTTTCGTAGTTGAATAATTTGGTGTTTTATTTTTAGATGATGCAAGAAAAAACACTTCTCAATGTTGATAGGGAAATGGAGTGTGGTGTATCTTCCAAAATAGACAACTCGATGGCTCTCACGGGGGTATGAGGCAAATTAGTAAATTTCAAATTACATTCATTGTTATAGTTGTTAATTATTGAAAAATCAAATAATTATTGATTTGTAGTTTAATTTCTATTTGGATGGTTTCTATAGGACTTTGGGATGCCAGAGCTTGAGCATGCGGATCTTCTGATTGAGGAGGGAGATCATGATTTGGCAACGGTAAGTGATTATTTTGTTAAATATATCATTTTTTATTATGTAATTTCTATATATTAACATGTCTTTACTTTTTATTGTAACAGCTGAAGCTTGATTAAGAACTAAGTAGGAGGAGCAACCCTTGAGTTCAAAGTAGATGAGTGTCATATGCATCTTCATCCCCCTAATGAACAAAGGCCGCCCATCTATTTTTTTCATCTAGAGGGCAATGAATTTTGATTGGGGTCCTTTTTTGTATGCCTATATGGCATTTTTGGACATATTTTGTATTGTATATACTTGACATTGTATGCCTATATGGCATTCTTGTAAGCCTATATGGCTATTTTGTATATATTTTATACTTATATGATCAGCATATATTGGTGTATGCCTACATGGCTATTTGGTTAATACACATCTTTTTTATTGATGGTGTCCATATTTGCATTATAAATCTATGCTTCAATAGATATTTGTAGATGGTTTACTTCAAATATTTAAAATCCAAGTGTTTTCCATGCACTCTTATTTTCTATAATTATAAATATATAATAAAGTTTGAACATTATTCTCCTGTAAGATTATTGAACATTAAATCAATCATATGAATATAGTAATGCTTCATGCTTCATGTGCTTCATGGAGGAAATTCATGTTTACATGCTTCATGCTTCATGTGTATGCTTCATTCTTTATATCATTGAGGAAGACATCTACCATTCCACGAGTATGCTTCATGCTACTATTCACTTGTATGCTTCATGCTTCTTGTGTATACTTCATGTGTTCACATGTATGATTCATGCTTCATGTGACTACTTCATGTGTTCATGTGTATGTTGTGCATGCTTCCTATGTATACTTCATGTATTATGTGTATTCACATGTATGCTTCATGCTTCTTATGTATACTTCACGTATTATGTGTATTCATGTGTATGATTCATGCTTATGGTGTATACACCATGTATTCACATGTATGTTTCATGCTTACTATGCATACTTCATGTATTATGTGTATTCACATGTATGCTTCAGGTTTTCTAAGTATACTTCACTATTTACCATTATTCACATGTATGATTCATGCTTCTTATGTATACTTGATGTGTTCATGTGTATGCGTCATGCTTCCTGTGTATACTTCATGTATTACGTCATTGAAGAATTCAATCAAGAATATAACCAAAGGAACTATTGCAAATAAATTAATTTAGGTTCTCACGAATAGTGATGATATGAATTTGATTGTGACTTTTCAAAGGTGAAAAGTTGTGAACCTTCGAATAGGAAATACTATGACCCTTTTATAACAAAGGGTGGTGTGCCTAATGTAGATGTACCCACCTAGATGTGTTGGGACTAACTATTTGGCACCACAAAGAAAAAGAAGTAGCCTACCTGGCAACTTTACACTACATGCATCTAACAGTTTTTGGGGCATTAGAAAAAATTTCACCACAAGAAAACAACTTGGATCTATCAACAACTGAGAGAGGTTATTGTAGAGGGACCCTATGTGATCTCATCGCCTTAGATGAAATTCTTCTAAGTTCCATAGTTTCTGAGTAATCGCTTGTCAAAGTTTTTTGCCCTTTTTCACTTTGGTCTCTTAAGAGACTTCGTCGATACAATGTAGCTCAAATAGTTTCGGCATGTTTGGGTGTGAAATAAGACCTTTCCTAGTATAAAACCACCCATTCAAACATGTTGGAACAATCGGTTTGGTTGTATGACGAACAAAACAAAACTTACACCACTTTGCAACTTTAACATGGAACTGACCTGTTTTCCATCAACTGAAAACTCAACCCTTAAACTCTTAATCCCTCGACCCTTAAACCCTCAACCCTTAAACCCTTAATCCCTAAACCCTCTAACCTATACATTAAACTATGTCAAACCTCAATTATCAAATCTCTACCCTATACATTGGACCCTTAACCCTTCAACCCTACTCTCTCTCTCTCCCCCACCCTACCTCAATAAGTCCTTCTCACTCCATGCCCCTCTCTCCCACTCCCTCTCTCTCTCCCTCTCTCTCAGGTTTCTTCCTCCCACACCCTCTCTCTCTCTCTATCTCTCTCTCTCCCTCCCTCTCTCCCTCTCTCTCTCTTAGACCACTCCCTCTCTCTGTGTGTCTCTCAGGTATCTCCCTACCACCTCGGGCTCTCTCAGGTCTCTCGCTCTAGCGTCCTACCTAGATATCTCTCTCTCTCTCTCTCTCTCTCTCTCTCTCTCTCTCTCTCTCCCTCCCTCCCTCCCACCTTCTCTCTCTCTCTATCCCTCCCACCCTACCTAGATAAGCCCCTCTCACTTCAACCCCTTCTCTCCCACTTCCTCTCTCTCTCTATTTCTCTCTCAGGTTTCTCCCTCCCACCCCCCCTCTCTCCCTCCCACCCTACCTAGAAAACTCTCTCTCTCTCTCTAAATACATACATATAAGCATACATACATACATACATACATACATACATACATACATACATACAAGCATACATACAATCTTACATACATACATACACACCTTGATACATACATACATGCCATACAAGCATACATACATACAAATATATATGCATACATTTAATAGACTAGCATTTAACACTAATCAAGACATAATGCGAGCATGTTATAACATGCTTGTGTTATGTCTTGCTTAGGAAATTCAAGCACAAACGTAAAAAAATATGTCAAAACTATGAAATAATGTGAGCGCATTATAACACACTCATGTTATTTCTTGCTTTGTAAATCCCCAAGCCTTAGGCTTGGTATTTGCTTTGGATTACCAACTCAAAGCCTTGGAGTGCCTTCCCAACGTCCAAAGATGTGTTTTTTCATATTCTACAAGATTTCACATAATCATGTTCGTACTATCATATTTGCATGTGTTTCAAGGCCAAACAAATCGAACACCTGGGTAATTTTAGGCTCTCTCTTAGCTATTTAATGATGTATTTTTTTCATATTTTGACAATGTTAAGCCTTTCATCTTTAATTTATTTTGTTTGTGTGTCTTTTTTTTGGCAAAAATCTAGTGTTTGATATTTTTTCTTTATAAATTAATTGTTCATTAAAATTTCAAATAAATTACATTTTTAGAAACTAGACTCCATTCGACACATTAAAAAAATTGATTTTCAATTAGTTTTCAAAATTTATAGGGGTAGCATGGCCAAAATTATATTTTTCAAGATGCGTCCACTTTGAAAATTAGTAAAAAATAAAATATTCATTAAAAAACGATCAAAAAAATTGGGCATAAACTACATGTTGTTAGCTAATTTCTCACTAGAGTGATTTTAAAAATACCAAAAAAAAGGTTAACCTTTTGAGGGAGCCACAAAAGATGCTATGTTATGTTTTTTGACAAAAACAACACCAATTGATGTGGCTTCATCTTTTGAACCCCTTTTAATCTATACCATTTTTTTTAAAATAGTAGTTTAGAAAGATGAATCAGAGCACTTGCTACATTGTTTTTGTTGCATCTTAAAATTTTGAGTGTAACTATCCTCAATTTCTCATCCAAGGTCAGTAAATATTCCTTATTTCAAAAGAAAAAAAAAAGTGGCCACTTAAGACCCCTTTTTGACCCCCCATCTCTTTGCACTTGCACCATGGCAAATGGAAATAAGACAACCACAAGAAAGATTAGAGAAAAAATTAAAGTTGTATGAAAATTAAACATGGCTAGCCAAATGGAGAAGAAAGAATACAATAATAGAGGATTGAAAGAGAAGAAATACACCACAAAACGGTGAAAATTATGGAAAAATGAGAAGTGAGTGTGTTGATGAGGGTGATGTTGAGTGCACCAAATGGGGTGTTAATAAAGAAAAAGGAAAATAGAATAGAGAAGAAGAATGGAAAACTCCAAAAAAAAAAAAAAAAAAATTCAGAAAAAGTAGGACAATTGATAACCATTATAAAGAAGAAAATTAATAATTAAGGGGAGTTGAGAAGATTACTATTAGGGCCTTGCAACACTACATAGATTCCATTAATACCACAACCTCTCAATAGTCAAATAATTATATTGGACCTATCTAAGATCTCACCATTAACTTGGATGATAGATTTATAAAATTTCTAAGAACATTAGAGAAGACTCCATCAATTCAGGTGGAATATTTAGAATAATTAGTCAATAGAAGCATAAGGAATTTAAAAGAAAAAGAAATAAGAAAAAACAAAAGAATAGATTGAACTTGGACAAAGAGTTGTGTTTACAAATAAATAAAATATCATTAAAAATAAGAAAGTGAAAAGATATTTTTGAAGAGTCACAACCCCAACCCCCTGACTAAAATATGTCCCCTCGGCCATACAAGAGAAACAAATTAAAAGAAGAGATATTGTAAGGAAAGGAAATAAGAGAAGAAGGACAAGAAGTAGCATGGGAAGAAATACTTGGAAAAGAATATTCTAATAAAAAATTAGCAAGAAGAAAGGGTAGAGAGTAGAAACCCTATACTATTAGAAAGACAAAGAAGGAGAAAGAAGATTAACCTAGTTTGCAAATCCAAAAAGTTG
>VDFB02000002.1:151960837-151987872 GCA_007258455.2 Sequoia sempervirens | reverse complement strand
GCGGCGGCTCCGCCCCGCCCCCGCTTTTCTCCCATAATTTCTCGCTCAATTTGGATTTTTTTTTCCAAACTGATTTCGACCCAGATCGTCATTTTCCTCCGCGAACAAAACCCATGTCTTCGATTTTTCAAAATCGATTTTTGATTTTTACCCCGACACTTCCGGAGGCCATAACTTTTGACTCGGGTGTCCGTTTGAGCTGAAATTTGACGGGTGGTTGCGTTTTGAGCTAACGAGTGGATTCCCAACAGTTTTATAAAAACTGGTTGGTCTCCGTTTTGACCCATTTTTAGGGCCTCAAAGTTTCATCTTGACCCCTAAAATCCCAATTTAGTGTTTTTTGAAAAACAAAATTTGCTCATAACTCAATGTGCATATCTCGAATCTGGGATTTTATTTGGCAATTCATCCTATCTCCCCAATGGGTATTTCTGAAAAAAAATTGGGACCCTCAAACATACGACCATGAAGTTTCCTAAAATGGCAAAATTTGACAATTTTTGAAAATTGCCAAATCGGGAAAAATCTGCTTGTCAACACCTTACATCCCTTAAAGCCCCGGAACTCGGTGTAGAATCAATTCAATCATATCCTTCCATCATTCTAGTCTTCGATCCAATCCTCATCTGAGCTTTAATCTTATCCCAATCTGAGCTTATCCAACCCCTAATCTGGGCTTTCATCCATCTGCAACAAAGTCTTAAGATCCTTCCCTCCATCTTCTTCAATTTTGTCCCATTCATCCATTCTAATAAATCCATTCACTCATTCCATGTAACCATTCATCTGCTTCGAACTTTCATCTATCATCTCAAACATTCATCAAACCTCCTATCCTTTCACACTCTCATTCCATACTCTTGATCAATCATTTACTCATTCTGAGTAATCTTCCACTTGTTCCAAGCATCAGTCATCTATCCATTTGGCCACCTTTTCCTCAGCCAAATCCTTATCCCTCTATCCAATCCACCCAATCCTTTTTCCTCCCCCATCCCTATCCTATATCTTTATCCAATCTTCCATCTTTATCCTCATCCCATCTCCTAATCCCTTGTCATTAGTATCTAGCTATAGGCTTTCCCCCATGCAATCCACTGTCATCCATCTTATCGTCATCACTTCTGCTTCTTTTGCACATCTTTTCTATCTCATCATTCATCATTTCACCATTCATCTATATGGCATGTCATTTGCCCACTTCATCTTTGATGATTTGGCTAACTATCCCATCCCTGAGCTTTCTATAGTCACTATCGTCCAACATCATCTATCTTATCACTTCATCATTCATCTATCTTGTCCCATCGTGTCGGTCCAATCATTTTATCCCCTTATCTAGGGTCATCTCATCCTCTTTCATCCATCATTTGTTGTCGGTCTTTAGTCGAACTACGTGGCCCCTGCGCTCTCACGTAGGCAAGATCGATCATTTGATCCGCCCCCGGGGTTCCATCATCAGTCTTCAACTCTTGTTCCTATTGTCTGTCCCGTCTTTACCATCCATCAAGGTCTCCATCTTGGTCAGTCGTCCACCTTTCACTGAACTACGAGGGCTCTGCGCTTTCACGTAGGCAAGGCTAATCTTTGATCGGCCCCCGAGCCCCTAGGTCTTTAGGTTTTGTCAGTCCCATGTCTTGTCTCCCTTGTGTCGTATCATCAAGCTATGCCCTTATCTAGCTGATTCTTAACAAATGAGATCCACTTGTATCATGAAATCCAATCAATTTTTGAACATCCTGCGTCATAACGATCTTTTAGTTTCGTAACCATCATCTTTGGTCTCAACAGGATGCATCCTTCCTAACAGACCTCATCAATCCCATCCATCTCCTTGATCCTATGGCAATGGACGTTTGAAATTGATTGTGATCTTTTGATGCTTTTGGCTTTTGTTTATCATTTGAGCTCCCTATCATCACTTGTCAAGACCGCCATACTCCATCATATTATGGTGTGTTTTGATTGGTCAACATAGGGACATATCTTGATCTTTTTATGTCTATTTGTGTCTTCTTGGTTGTCCCACGTAGTACCCACCAAGATCCCTGAGGTCTTGTGTTATGCTGGGGCATCCTTTTGTGCTTGTGGTTATCTCAATACCTGGCCCGACCAAGATCTTTCTGACCTTGGGGTGTTGGGATAGCCTTCTTGTCTGTTATGTTTATTTGATGCATTAGACACAATTACGCCTTGGTTCTTCATACCCTGGTGTCTTGTGTTTGATGCTATAGCAAAAACCAGTGCTCCAAAGATGATAAATTGCATTTAGAATTGCATCTCATTCTCCATTCTATCGTCTTGCATGTATCCCCCCATCCATTCATCATTCATCCTTCATCCTTATCTCTATCCAATCTCCATCCATTCCACTTAGCCTGAATCACCTAATCATATCCTTGGTCTTGTCCCCAGTCTCGTTACTATCCTTGACCCCCATCATCATCATCATCATCCATTATTATCATTCCCTATCCCTTCGGTGTTGTTTTGGGATGTATCCTTCCCTCATCAACAACACTTTCATCATCATCGGGAGGTATTCCTCCCTATCCTTTTGTGGTGTTTTGGGATGTATCCTTCCCTCATCAATACCACTCAGTGGGATGTATCCTTCCCTATCCTCATGTTGTTTCGGGATCCTTCAATCCTTCATTGACAACACTCCATCCATCATCAACCCATTTTGGCTTGTACCTTGACTGGGGCAACATCATCTTTTGTCCTCAAATCCATTTGTGCTTCATCCATTTCCATATCACTTCTCTTCCCCATCACCTTGCATCATCTTCCTCATCTCCCCTTGCATCACATCATCTATTTCGAGAGCCACCGTGTTCTCTTCAACCCGCATGTCCTCTCGAGGGGGCATCCTTCATCCCTAATTTTCATCATTTTTCTTTTTCCCTTCCTAGTCACTCCTTTGGATGACTGGGGCATCTTTTCAATCTAACCATCTTCTTCTAGGTTCTATATTTTAATATTCTTTGAAATGATGCTACTTCGTAACACCATCTCAAAGAGGGGCAAAATGTAGACATCCAAATTTGGACACTTAATTTATCCAAATTTATCACTTTTCGTCTAAACATCCTCTTAGCCTAGTTAATTAAATAATATTACTATTATTTAATTAATATCTTTAATTCTGCTAAATCCCTAAGGTATTTAATTAATAATTAAATACCTTACCCTCCTTAATTCTCTTTTCATCAAATAAATTAAATAAATATTACATTTATTTAATTCCTCACATCTTTTTCATCTAATCCTAATCCATCTCTAATTTCTTCATTAGGATGTGCACATGCCTAATCCTTGATTAAGATGTGTCACATCCTCCAACTTTTGCAAGTTGGCTTTTAATCCTAATTAGCCCTAATTATCCTCTAATTACTTATTAATTAAGCCTAATCATTCTCCAAGGAATTTTTATTCCTTTTTATTTGTCCTAGATTCCCCTCCTTTATATGTGAATTTTTAATTCACATTCCATCCTTCCAAGGCTTCTAGAACCTTGGACTTGTCACAATCACCACATGTGACCAACCTTGGACTTGTCACAATCTTCACATGTGACCAAGTCCCACCTTTTTGGAGCCCACCTTTTACCCTCTAGATTCTTCCAATCATTGTGAATTTAAAATTCACTTTTATTCACCCAAGATTCTTCCCATCTCCCAATGTACTTGCAAGGTACTTGTCCTTCCTCCACCTCATGTACCCTCACGACAGCTCATCTCCACCTCATATCCTCTTGTCCATTTCACCCTCCACATGTCAAGATGTGAGGGCTTGTGGGTTCTCAACCCACCATAGCCCTTCATCTTGGCCTTGTTGGAGCAATCTTGACCCTTGAATTCTCTAGAGAATTCAAATTCTCCTATAAATACCCCCTCCTCAAGGGCATTTCCACAACACAACACTTCTTCATTTGAGCAACCTCATGCTGCTAAATTTCCTTTTCCACAACACTTCTTCATTTGAGCAACCTCATGCTGCTAAATTTCCTTCTCCACAACACTTTAGATTTGAGCACCCTTATGCTGTTATTTTGCAACACTTTTCACTTCCATACCTACATGCTGTCCATTTGAATCCTCAAGCATTTGCAATCAATTAATCATCTTTGCTAGTCATCTTGCCTATAAAATCTTGCATTTTAGGCATTCAATCTACCATCTAAGGAGCACACAAGCTATTCAAATCGAAGGCTAATCAAGGAGCAATCAACAATAAGGAAGGTGATATTGTCCTATTTTGTTTATCTATTTCCTTTCTTATTCTAACTCTCTTTTGGCTAATCTTGAGGTGTCCTTGGTGTTTTGTCTTTCATGTTTCTTAGTTAGATTCACACATTTAGAGTAGCATAAAATATCAAGGTATACAGTAATATAAGATATATTAGTATACAAAAATCTATCAAAATATATGTATGATGTTAGAGGAAGTTATTTACCTTTTTTTTACAATTTATTTTGATAACTTATCGAAATCAGCATTGTAACTTAATCTCTAGAATTCCTCTCCTACTTCTAAGTTTGGGTAGAAATACAACACATAGAGAATACCTAGGGTACAAAAATATGGTCTATGATCCCCCACTTTTCTTGCTAATAGTACCAATGGAGGGAATGTGAGATTGGAAGAGAGCTAAGAATTCCATAAATGTTGTGTGTAAGTTTAAGATCAAAAGTTCCATACTATGTAATCTTTGTCTTGCATTTTTCTTACGGATTCACTATGCAAGCATGTGCCATATCACATATTTTGATAGGATATTAAATAATATATTTATTTGCATTTCTACTTCCTAAATTTCTATTATTAATGCCCCCTCCAAATACACTTCCAGTTCTAAAATATCCCTTTATTAACCATATATTTGAAATACCCATTTTTCTATGACATTTATAAAACCCTTTTCATTTCTACCTTATGTGTGTTCAGATTTAATATTTAATTATTTTTGCATCTAATCTTGTTGAGACTTAATCCCTAAACACACTTGCATTATTACTATGATAGCAACATATTCACTTTCCCACTTTAAATATAACATGGAGTAGGTTGTGGCTCCTCAAAAATGACAAAAGTGTGTATGTGTGATGTTGTATGGATTATCTAGAGTGGGATCTTGAATATCATCTATTTTGCATCTATTTTTCATGAAGAAAAATGGTCCTCTTAAATGTAATGATTTTTAAGCAGACATATTTTTCTTATGAAAAATAGAATCTTCTAAACCAATATGCATAAAATAAAGATCAATAAAGATTAAATCAAAACTACATAATTTTTTTATTTCATAAGAGTATATTGATTTACAAAAAGGATTTACAAGCGTCTGCAATGCAGGAATTGAGATTGTACACCATATCAAAAATTACCCACCAAGGCCTACTACTCCCAGACGTTGACACCCACAAAACCACCAAACTTGGAACAATTACCTACAATGCATGTCCAAAATTGGAATCTATCCATGCCAGCCCACCATACGGACTTAGCAAAAATTGACCATACTAGATTGTGCTGACAAAAGGCCCAACCTTGGTACACCACCATGATTGACATAGAAACTGTTATTTTTACAAAAACCTGACTTTATGTCATACCGTGGGAACCATGAAACACCATACCAAAACAATTCCAGAAATTGTGACACAAAGCATTTAATAGACCTCAACCCAACACAAAAGCATAGATAGATAAATGGTACCTAACACTTATTGGCTTTCACAAACACATCAAATTATTTGACCTGGATTCAAAATCACTGACCTCTTCTAGCCGAAACACCTTTAAATAGTTCACCATGACTGCAACTATCATTTTGTGCCTCACCAAGGCCATCCCCTTTAAATCGAGAAGGAAAGGGTAATATTTGATTACCTCGCCCATTTTCTTTAACAGGTCCATGTCACGCAGACGCAGGACTCCGTTACCTAGAATGGTTGCCTTTAAAGCCTCCTCCAAGCCGCCCAATAGGTCCTTTTTGAATAATTTTCCCATCAAATTCCTCCGCCTTGGGCACACGATTGTCCAGAATGGATGTCAGAAACCTTGAAACCACCTGTGTGTTCACCCTAAAATTATCCTTGTACTCCAAATGCCCATTGCCTAGCACCATTTTCACAACCACCACCATTAACAAGTTAGTGTTGAGTAGAATGTGCTTGAGGCATTGGTCAGTTACCTCATGAAAATCATTCTAGTGCTCCTTGCAATCTAGGGCTATCGGGGTGTCTGCACCAAAACAAACCAATGAATTTTGAATGCTCGGCCATTTTTGTTCTACACCTTGGTGCGTACCAAAGAAAGTCAATTAACATAGAGAGAAATGGTATCATCGCCCTCACCACCTTAAGACTTGAAAGAAAATGAACCACAATAAACACTTGCTTTATTATTTTGTACACAACCAACGTGCCATCATCAAGACAAGTTGCAAATACCAAAGTTGTTGTCACCCCAGCGAATGAGTACACGTAGAGGCTAGGTGAGATATCTTATCAAAATGTTTTGGAAATCAAAACAATCCATCTCGAGCCTCCATCGGTAAAGTGTCATGATAGCACTTAATAACTCCTAGCTTACCAATGTACTTGTAGTGAAATGACCAAATCTTACCATTTGATCACCAACTGCTAGGAAGTCTAACACCCATCCACCTCAGTCCAATCCACTCAAAAACGGACTTGCCACAATTTATGTGGCAAGTCACCCACCCTACCTCCTGCTTGTCTTAAGTGTATTATGACTGGGGAGCTTGATACAGCTCTCTGAGATTGATCCCATCTACTCCCTAGTTTGAGAGCATGTCGGCCTCCTTGTTGCCTTCCCTCAATGTCTGGTTGATAATCACTAACTCAAACCCTTCCAAAAGATCCAAAGCAATTTCTAGACTGGCATTCAATTTCCAGTGAGAAAACTTCCTGGTAAAACATCATTTTTTTTTCCTAATCATTGATAATTAAAGAACTTATTTTTCATTATTCTAAATCTACCCCATAGTAATTTTATTTTAAATTTATTTTTTCCTTTGATAACAACTCATCTTTATACCTTTTAAATAAAAGTTCTTGACTATCATTTGTATGATGTGTTTGGTGATTTTATTAAAGAATTTTCTAAATTTGGACAAATTTTCTATTAGAAATATGGTACATACTATGATAGGGCGAAAATGCTTGTTAGGAAATGAGCAGCAAACTAAAGAATGCAAATGACAACTACAAACACCCTACACCTCAAGATTGGCCTAATGATTAACTTAACTAAGCAAAATGAAAGATTTCACCTTGTTGAGTTGTCCTTTGGTTGGCCCTTCGATCTTCGATGTAGTGTATGCTCCTTTGATGGAAAACTATGCAATCTATGAGATGAGATGAGGGTGGAAAATGAGTGAAAATGGATGCAAGTATAAGAATTTGGCTAAGTATGGCTCAAGAGAAAATTTTGCAAGAGTTTGGCTAGCATAAATAATCTCCCAAAATGAGAGAAAACAGGGGGGATTTATAGAGAATTTGGAATTCTCTAGAAAAATGTATTGTTGAGATTAAACCAACAAGGGCAAGATGTAGGGCTATGATGAGTTGAGAACTCATAAGTCCTCACATCTTAACATGTGGCATGTTAAGTGGCTTGAAAAGGATGATGTGTACATGAGTTGGAAGGAGAGTGCACGACATGGAGGTAGTACATAGTACCTTGGGATTGGGACAAGATCTCCTCATAAAGGAGGTCCTTGTCCCCATGTGGGTGAGAGGACATGTGAGGAATTAAAAATTCCTCAAATATTGACATGGGAATAAGAGAAAGAATTTAAAATTCTTTGGAATGCATTGGGGGATTAAATGTGAATTAAAAATTCACATGGGGAATGGAGTGCCTTCTCCAAAAAGAGAAAGCCTTTAATAGAGTTGACTTAGGACGCATTCCATAAATTTCATGGAGATTAGGTTGACCTAATTAAAAGATTAAGGTTGTGCAAGTACCTGATTAGAAAAATTAATGACATGTTAGAGGCAAGTGGGAGAAGGGGAAGAATTCACATGTGACTTGATGTGACAAGTCAAAGATCGCATGGGGAAGAGAAAAAAGGAATTTAATATTCCTTTGAAGGATAAAAGGAATTAAAAATGTCTTGAGAGGTTGATTGGGCTAGTTAATGAAGGATTAAAGGAGGGTTAGGTGGCTAAGAGAGAATAGAGGCCAACTTGCAAAAGTTGGAGGATGTGACACATCCTAATCAAGGATTAGGCATGTACACATCCCTAATGATGAGATTAGAAGAATAATTAGGATTATGAAAGGGATGTGACATGTGAGGAATTAAATAAATGTCATATTTATTTAATTCATTTGATAAAAAGGAGGATTAAAGAGATAAGGTATTTATTTATTAATTAAATACCTTAGGGATTTGGCAGAATTAAGGATATTAATTAAATAATAGTGATATTATTTAATTAATGCAGCTAAGGGAATGTTTAGATGAAAAGGGATAAATTTGGATAAATTAAGTGTCCAAATTTAGGTGTCTACATTTTTCCCCTCTTTGAGATGGTGTTACGAAGTAGTATCATTTCAAAGAATATTAAAACATAGAACCTATAAGAAGATGGTTAGATTGGGAAATATGCCCCAGACATTCAAAGGAATGACTAGGAAGGGAAAAAAAATGATGAAAATTAGAGATGAAGGATGCCCCCTCGAGAGGACATGTGGGTTCAAGAGAACGCGTGCGTGCTCTCGAAATGGAGGAGATGATGAAAGGGGAGATGAGGAAGAGGATGCAAAGGGGTAATAAAGGATGAAAAGGCAGAAGGAGACTGGGAGGGGAGAGTGATGAAGAATGAATGGATGGGTGGGGAAGATGAAATGCAATCCTGATGCAATTTTTCCATCTTCAAAGCACTGATTTTTTATCACATAAGACACAAGACACCAGGGTATGAAGAACCAAGGCAGATTAGTGTCTAATGCATAAAACAAACACATCAAACAAGAAGGCTATCCCAACACCCCAAAGTCACGATGACCTTGGTTGGGCCAAGTATTGGGATAACCACAAGCACACAAGGATGCCCTAGCATAACATAAGACCTCAGGGATCTCAGTGGGTACTATGTGGGACAATCGAGAAGATAGAAACAAAGAAAAGATCAAGATATGCCTCTATGTTGACTAGTCAAAGCACACCATGATATGATGGATCAAGGCGACCATGACAAGTGATGATAGGGAGCTCAAATGATAAAAAAAAATCCAAAAGCATCAAAAGATCGCAATCAATTTCAAACGTCCTTTTCCATAGGATCAAGGGGATGGATGGGATTGATGAGGTCTATTAGGAAGGATGCATCCTATTGAGACTAATGATGGATACTAAACTGAAAGATCAATATGATGCAAGATATTCAGAACCGATTGGATCTGATGATACAAGCAGATCGTGTTTGTTAAGAACCAGCTAGATAAGAGCATAGCTTGATGACATGAGACAAGAGACATGACACAAGATAGGAGACTGACACATCCTAGTGACCTAGGGGGTCGGGGGCTGATCAAAGATTAGCCTTGCCTACGTGAAAGTGCATAGCCCTCGTAGTTCGATAAAAGGTTGATGATGAACCATGGATAAAAGTAGGAAGAGGACAATGAAGACCTCAATGGATGATAAAGATAGGATGGAGAAAAGGAGAAAAGTGGACAATGAAGATGGATAATAGATGATAAAGGATCCGACAAACAAATCCCAAGGGGTAGATCAAATGATCGACCTTGCCTATGTGAAAGCGTAGGGGCAACGTAGTTCGATGAAAGACCAGTGATAGACAATGGATGAAGGATGATGAGATGACCCTAGATAAGGGGATAGGATGATGGGACCAAGATGATGAGCCAAGATAGACCCATTGGATTGGATCAGAGGATGGTGACTACACAAAGCTCAAAACGAGAGGAGGTTTAGAATAGATGAAAGATTACTTGGAACGAGTAAACAGATGATCGAGAGGGATGAATGACTACTCAAAATTAGTAAACGACCGCTCACAATGGATGAATGATTCTTGGAATGAGAAGATGAACATTTGGAATAGATGAAATATTACTCGAAACGAGTAAATGATTGATCAAGATTGTTGAATGATAGTTTGAAATGATAGGAGGTTTGAAATGGATGAATGTTTACTCGGAACGAGTAAATGAATGTTTGAGATGATAGATGAAGGTTTGAAATAGATGAATGGTTACTCGGAATGAGTGAATGGATGACTAGAATGGATGAATAGGACAAAATTGAAGAAAATGGAGGGAGGGATCTTAAGATTTGTTTCGATATCCAAAGATCTTGACTGCAGATGAACTAAAGCTCATATTAGGGTTTCGATTAAGCTCATGAGATTGGGATTAGATTAAAGCTCAGATTAAGGTTGGATTGAAGAATGATTGGAGGATGTGATGTGATTGATTCTACACCAAGTTTCAGAGTTTAAGTGACGTAAGGTGTTGACAATCAAATTTTTCTAGATTTGGCAATTTTCAAAAATTGTCAAATTTTGCCATTTTAGAAAACTTCACAGTCATATGTTTGAGAGTTCAGTTTTTTTCCAAAAAATGTCCAAAACTAAGATAGGATGTATTGACAACTAACATCCCAAATTTGAGACGTACATTTTGAGTTATTGACAAAAATGATTTTTCAAAAACTGAAAAAAATACTAAATTGCGATTTTGAGGGTCAAGATGAAAGTTTGATGCCCCAAAAATGTGGCGAAATGGCACCTCATAACACAACCATCCGTAAAATTTAGCTCAAATAGACACTCGAGTCAAAAGTTATGGCCTTTGAAAGTTTCAGCATAAAAATCAATCAGCAAAGATGAAGTGCGAGGACGACAAGATGGATAAATTTGTCGAGTATGCCCCCAAAAGAGGGCCAAATAGTGGGTGGGAAAAAGAACGAGAGGAACAGGGGACATTTTCCTAGGTCCCATGGAATAATGGATCTATCTACACCTGGGAAGGTACACCCACGTACGGGGGCAAGTCCGCCCATGGTCAGGCAGGTACGCCCATGGATGGGGGCAGGTCCACCCATGGACAGGGGCTAGTCCAACCGGGAGCTCGGGCAGATCTACCCATGGACCGAGATGGGTCTGCCTGCAGACCTGAGCGGGTTCGCCCAGGAGCTCAGTCGGATCCACCCACAGACCGGGGTGGGTTCACCGAGGAGCTCGAGTGGATCTTCCTGTGGACTAGGGTGAGTCCACCTAGGAGCTCGAGTGGATCCGCCAACAAACCCAGGCAGGTCTTCCTAGGGACCCGGGCGGGTCCGTCCGGGCTCAGACAGGTCTGTCCATGGACCAAGGTGGGTCCTTCCAAGCTAGGGTGCACCCACCCAAGGACTAGGGCAGGTCCACCAGAGTTGGGGTGGGTCCACCCACGGACCACAACAAGTCCGCCCGTACCAAGGGCAGGGTCGGGGATTCGGGAGGACCGGCAAAAAAAAAAGGGGAAAGATGAATGATGAGAAAGGATAGGAGATTGAAAAAGATGTGTAAAAGAAGTTGAAGTGATGATGATAAGATAGATGGCATTGGATTGCGTGGGGAGTATCCTATAGCTACATACTAATGACAAGGGATTATGAGATGGGATGAGGATAGAGGATGGGGGGGAGGAAAATGATTGTTTGGATGGATTAGATAGAGGGATAAGGATTTGGATGAGGAAAAGGTTACCTGATGGATAGATGAAAAGGGATGTTATGATGGAAGGATAGGAAGATAAGGATTGTTTGGATGGATAAAAGATAAGGATGGGGAGATGGATATAACAATAAGGAGACAAGGATAGGAAATGGAAGGGATTGCTCTGATGGAATGAATGATGTCTCCAAGGACCATATCACAAAGGAAGATGATGCCCCCACTCTAGATATGTCATGTGCGAGGAGGCATGAAGGATGTAATGGAGAAGGATAGGAAAATAAAGGAGTGAGATGGATGAAGATAGGATGCATGGATAAGGTAGGGAGAATGAAGGTATCATGATGGGTGGATAAGGAAGGTAGATGAGTGTGAATGAGGATTAGGACAGTGTGCAGATAAGGGGAATGTATGCTAAGAGGTGTCCAAAGCATGTTTATATGTTTGCCCCTATCATTATCAAGATCACAAGGAGGATGGAAGGATTGGGATAAATGAGATATGACAAGTAGGATGTGTAAGATAGGTAGGATGGAGGGGATGAACGAAAAAGATGTATAGGAGGAAGATAGGTGCATAACTAGAAGCATAGTAGGCAGCATAGCAGATGGAGGGAACGCATATCAAGAAGGTGCCCCCAAGTGTAGATGGGGATTTAACCATGGCTCCTGTTTGCTAGGTTTTCATCATGGTACTTATCCAAGGCACTTGTTTGCCAAATTTTTTCCATTGGACGGATTATTTCTCTTTACAATCTTTTTTTTTTGTTTTCTGATTTTTTGGATTTTTTGACCTTTTACTTCTATTTTTTTGATTTTTTTACTTTTTGGATAGCATGCGGAGGGAGATGGATAAGGATAGGGAGGTGAATAAGTGGATTTAGAAGACATGTGATAAGGAGATGGATGAAGGACTCAAGCATCAAGTTCCATACAAGGTGTTAAGAGCCCATATTTGAAGTGACTATTGGACATTGGTACAATCTTATGAGGATAAATGGATTATGCAAGAGGAGGAATTAGAGGGATTTGATGGGGGAGATATGAAGGATAATGGATGGGATGTTGGAAAGTGTATGGATGGAATGATGGGGTGGATGTATGGTGAGGTGATGTGTTCAGGACCAACATTGGCACATGTGCTGGTGGATGTGAAAAGATAAGAGGGTGAATGGATGGAGAAAGTGGGGATAATGGAGGAGATGAGATGGTGAATTTTGGAACATAAGGACCCAAAATAGATTTAGGAGATAAAGGGGGTGTATGATTAGCTTTTGGATTAGCAAATTTGTATGTTGTAATGGATGCTTCATTGGAAGACATGGCATCTTTTTTCTTTGGGATCCACATGGTTTTGATCTTTTCTTTGGTGGGCCTTTGCGACCAATGGATTTGATTTGGACTATGGATTTTATTTTTCTTTTCTTGACCAGGTCTTTTAGAGGGGACATGGGGATTTTTAGATTTATGCAGATGTTTAGATTCATGCATTTTTTCTTTAGCATCCAAAGTTCTTTTGATAGTGATGGGATGGGTACGAGGAGATGAATGATGTGGAATGATGGAGGTAGGATTTTGAGGATTATATGTGGATGGAGGATGTGCAGATATGTGCCTTTGTTGATCCTGACTATGGGATATGAAAGTGGGATGTTTATGATGGATGACATGGATAGGTGTTGGATGGATGAAAGAATGAGATGGAGGTGATTTTGGGATATACAAACCCAAAGCAAATGGAGTGGGTGGAGGGACATAAGAACCCAAGATGGATGGAGTAGATAAAGGATGGGAGATGGTGGACAGAGGGATGTAAGGACCCAAAATGGATGGAGCAGATGAAGGAGGAATATGGATGGTTGTTTTGAGGCAATATGATAGAGGAGGAGGGATGGAAACATATGATCTGGTGGAGCGATGGGAAGAGCCGGAATTTCTTTTGGAAAAGGCTCATTGAGGACGTCTAGAGGTTGTACCAACATCCTTAGATTGTGAGTCTTGGGAAATAGGTCCAAGACCTTGCATGCAGATTTGTTCTTTGACTTGGATGGGCTCTAAAATACCTTGTTCATGAAGGCCTAGACCTTTTCCTTGATAGTTCATTTTCTTGAGCATGTAATCCATGATAGGATTTTTGTTATTCTGAAAACATGATGCGAGTCCATTATTAGGTGGAGGATGATGGGTGGTATATACACTGTGTTTTTCTTCTGCGAGGAGGCCACCATGAAAGAATGTGAGAGTACCAAGGGGATATGCAAGTGGTGTGGGGATAGCAGTTTTAGGCGATGATGGGGGATTATGAGAGGGAGATGATGGGATAGCATCATTTGGATGGGTGGTATCAGGAGAGGGATCAGGGGATATGATAGGATCTATATTTTTGGTAGTGGGCTCATGCGATGGAGATGGAGATGGAGTGGTGGAAGCTTGAATGACAAGGGGATCATGGGATGTAATGGATGGGGGACTGTGATCTTGAGGTGGACTAGATGGGATGGTAGGATCTTGATCTAGAGAAGGGGATATGTATGCATAATTTGGATTAGGCTCTTGGCATGACTCATCATGTGCGGGAGGCATGATAATGGAGTCTTGGTGGGACTCTTCAAGTGGGGAAGATGGAGGGATGGAGGATTCAAAACATTCATGGGAATGGATTTTAGTGACACTAGGAGTGGAAGAAGTGGATTGGATTAGGGTGTCGTCGATGGGTTAGATGGCTCTTGGAGTAAGAGGTGGTTGTTCAATGGATTTGGTAGATGTGATAGTAGGAGATGGGGGCTCAATGGATTCAGAGGATGTGATGGTTTTGATGGTTTGAGTGGTGCTAGGGGTGGTATCATCAATGATAGGTGTTGGTGGAGAAGGGTCTCATCACTAATGACCATGGATGATGGGTTGGGATGGCATGATTCCATGATTTCAAGGTGTGGAGTGGGAGATGTCTTCTTTGTTATAAGTCCTTGGAAAATTTTTGGAGTGAGGAACTTGCATACTCTAGGTTTGGATGGCGGGGTAGGAGTGGGTGAAGGATTAGGGATTGGTAGGGGATTAGGGCTATGGATTGGTGGATTAGGATTAGATTGAGGAATGGGATTGGATGGAAGACTATGAGTAGATAGGGGTATTGGAATGGTGAATTAGGATGCAAGGATGCAGGTGGTGGATTGTAGTAAGGCTTTTGGGATGGTGGATTAGGATGGGAAGATTGAGGTGGCGGATTGAGATAGGTTGGTCTGGATGTTGGATTAGGATAGGAAGGTGTGAATGTAGGATTAGGGTGAGCATGTTGGAAAGGAAGATTAGGGTAGTGGGTATATGCGGATGAAGAATTGAGATAGGAGGATGTGGACAGGGGATTAGGATAGGGGTATTATGATGGTAGACTAGGATAAGAGGATGCAGGTGTTGGATAAGAGGATGATGTAGATGAAGGATATCATAGATGTGATGGATATCCCTTGTCAAAGGTAGCATAAGGAGCATGATTAAGCATGGATGAAGACATAATGGGATAACTTAAAGGGGTGATTGTATTTTGGAAAGCAGGTGGAGAAAGCTTACTAGCAATGATAGTGTCAAGGGAATCTATGTCATATTCCTCTTGATCGACAAGACTTTCGTTATCGTTGTCGATGTAATTAGGGTTTCCCTTGACTAATATTGATGGAGGATAAGGATTCATGATGATGAAAGGATAAAGAGGATGGATCAAATATTTGGGATGGGAATGGACTAAAGCTCAAATCGGGATTTAGGTCAAGCTTAGATCAGGATTGGATTAAAGCTCACATTAGGATGACCAAATGATGCAATGGAATTGATCTTGATGATCAGATTTGATTATCAAAGGATGATTACGACACCAAATCTACTTCAAGATGGAAGTAGATTGATTAGGTCAAAGGTGATTAGATAGGGATGCGATTGGATTGTATTGGATTGGATAGATTGATGATTGATAAGATCAACTGATGGATCAGATAGGATGATGAAAGGGACTGTAAACCCCGTTTGGAGATTACCCTAGGTGACATAGGATACTAATTGATCAGATTAAAGGATAAAAGGATGATTGTGGCACCGAATCCACTTTGAGATTGAAAATGGATTGATTGAGCTGACAATAATGATTAACTTAGGAAGGATGACAATCCTAAGCAAATGTTGATGATGATGTTCAGATCAAACACTTAGGTCAATTTGGATAATAACCTGAAACAAAGTTCATAGGATTTGGATGATGATTTGATTGGAGAAATGGATGATAGAAATGGACAAACGACTGCTTAGAATGAGAAAAGGAGGTTTAGAATAGATGAAGGATTACTCAAAATGAGAAGACAAAAGCTTGGAATGAATGATAGATTACTCGGAATGAGTAGATGATTGATCGAAACAGGTGAACAAGAGCTTGAAGTGATAGAAGAAGGTTCAGAATGGATAGACGTTTGCTTGGAACAAGTAAACAGATGATCAAGAGGGATGAACGACTACTCAAAATGAGTAAAAGATCGCTCACAATGGATGAATGATTCTCAGAACGAGGAGATGAAGGTTTGAAAGATTACTCAGAATGAGTGAACAAATAATCAGAATGGTAGAAAGAGGGCTCGAAATGATGAAATGGGGGTCTAGAATATGAAACGGATGATGAAATTGATTGGTCAAGGGTTAGGTCCATCCCTGGGATAGGGCAGGTCCACCTGTCAGAAAAAAGTTGGTCAAAATAGGCTCAAAAGGGCTGGTTCACAGGTCAAGTCCACCCCTAAATGGCCTAGGTCTACCCCTAGAGGGCAAGTTCTCCTTTCAAGAGGGTAGGTTTTCTTGTCGGGAGGGCAGGTCTGCCCATGGAGCAAAAGTTGGTCAAAAATGGCTAAAATAGGCTCAAAAGAACAGGTTTACAAGTCAGGTCTTCCCCTGGAGGCAATGTCTACCCTTGGAGGTTAGGTTCACCTGTCGGAAGGGTAGGTACACCTATTGAGAGGTTTAAACTTGACTTTTCAAAAGATGACTAAGGAAAAGGACCCAAAACACAACAAACATCAATCAAAAGGATATGGTTGAACAGAAAATTACTGGTTTTGCACAAAGAAGACAATTCAGATAGCACAATCTTAAGACTAGTAGAAATGGTATGGCTAATATAGTCTTCTATTCTAGGATGAACATGATTGCTAAGGAGTCCTCAATATACACCCGGTACGTGAGGCTCAAACTGTGAACACCAACTCATTACAAGCATGAGTCGGGAACCTTAGTGAGATACTAGAGACTCGGACCAACTTTTCACATCATCCCGACACTTCACCAATTACAACGTGGTTGGATTGAGGTACAACTTTCACTCTGCCCCCTTTATATACCATGCCGGCACATGTGGTTGGAATTGTCCCTTGGGGTGATAAAATCCCCAAGCAGGTCCCACTAAGAAAAAGAAAAATGGGAGACTCAAAAACTTGGTAAGCTATGATTTCTCGTCACCTAGGATCGTCAAATGGCACAAGGGGATTGGATACGTCAAATAGCTCACCAACAAGAACAACAAACAAGATTGCTTGACACCCCTAGTTAAACTATATGCCTAAGTTAGGGGGTTAAAAACACTTAAAATATCCAAAAGGAGTGTTAAAAGCTAAAATTTTACCTTTTGGAAAAAGTTGTCTAGGTCAAGTCTGCCTATCTAGAGGGGAGGTCTGCATGTCTAGAGTTCAGGTCCGCCTATCTAGAGGGCGGGTTTGCCTGTCTGGAGGTTAGGTCCTCCTATGCAGAGGTTAGGTCTGTCCCTCTATGAAAATTTGCAAAAGACAAATTTTGGAGTCTGTGGAGGGTAGATCCGCCCCTAGGCAAGGTCGGGTACTCCCCTGGAGGTCAGGTCTGCCCCTAGATGGTGGGGTCCTCATGTCTGTAGGTTGGGTCCACCCCTCTGCAACCTACACATGCAAAAAGTAAAAAAACAACAAACGTGAAAGAAAGAGACTCGTTTGTGGGTCCCACTGGGCGTGCCAAAAATACGATAGGGCAAAAATGCTTATTAGGAAACTAGTAGCAAACAAAAGAGTGCAAATAACAACTAAAAACACCCTACACCTCAAGATTGGCCTAATGATTAACTTAACTAAGAAAAATGAAAGATTTCACCTTATTGAGTTGTCCTTTGGTTGGCCCTTCGATCTTCGATATAGTGTATGCTCCTTTGATGGAAAAATATGCAATTTATGAGATGAGATGAGGGTGGAAAATGAGCAAAAATGGATGCAAGTATAAGAATTGGGCTAAGTATGGCTCAAGAGAAAATTTTGTAAGAGTTTAGCTAGCATAAATGATCTCCCAAAATGAGAGAAAAGAGGGGAGATTTATAAAGAATTTGGAATTCTCTAAAAAATGGATGGTTGAGCTTAAACCAACAAGGCCAAGATGTAGGGCTATGGTGATTTGAGAACTCACAAGTCCTCACATTTTAACATGTGGCATGTGAAGTGGCTTGAAAAGGATGATATGTACATGAGTTGGAAGGAGAGTACACGACATGGAGGTAGTACATAGTACCTTGGGATTGGGACAAGATCTCCTCATAAAGGAGGTCCTTGTCCCCATGTGGGTGAGAGGACATGTGAGGAATTAAAAATTCCTCAAATATTCACATGGGAATAAGAGAAAGAATTTAAAATTCTTTGGAATGCATTGGAGGATTAAATGTGAATTAAAAATTCACATGGGGAATGGAGTGCCTTCTCCAAAAGGAGAAAGCCTTTACTAGGGTTGACTTATGATGCATTCCATAAATGATATGGAGATTAGGTTGACCTAATTAAGAGATTAAGGTTGTGCAAGTACTTGATTAGAAAAATTAATGGCATGTTAGAGGCAAGTGGGAGAAGGGGAAGAGTTCACATGTGACTTGATGTGACAAGTCAAAGATCACATGGGGAAGAGAAAAAAGGAATTTAATATTCCTTGGAAAGATAAAAGGAATTAAAAATTCCTTGAGAGGTTGATTAGGCAGGTTAATGAAGGATTAAAGAAGGATTAGGTGGCTAAGAGAGATTAGAGGCTAACTTGCAAAAGTTGGAAGATGTGACACATCCTAATCAATGATTAGGCATGTGCACATCCCTAATGATGCAATTAGGAGAATAATTAGGATTATGAAAGGGATGTGACATGTGAGGAATTAAATAAATGTCATATTTATTTAATTCATTTGATGAAAAGGGGGATTAAAGAGATAAGGTATTTATTTATTAATTAAATACCTTAGGGATTTGGCAGAATTAAGGATATTAATTAAATAATAGTGATATTACTTAATTAATGTGGCTAAGGGAATGTTTAGATGAAAAGGAATAAATTTGGATAAATTAAGTGTCCAAATTTAGGTGTCTACACATACACTCTGATTTCTATTAAATACATTCCAACTCCAACCTCTTTGGATTGAATTTGCACCTTTCTCATTTGAAATTTGTATAATAACTTATAATAAATACCTAACATATCAAGATATTGTGTATTAGACAATTATATATACATATTATAATGTTTAAATTGAGATAACAATTCCACAATTTTAACTATATTTACAGCTACATTTAAATGTTGGTGTTATATTAGCAATTACTATTGAATAACTTTATTAAAATATTAATTAATATATGTTTTGTTTTTTGCAAATTATAAAGAATCGGTTTTTTTCTCAAAAACCGTCAGATTTACATTTTGATTGATCATAACAACATCCATCTGCAATTCGTTGGCCTGATATGACCCATCAGAAATTTTCGTTGGGGGGGCTCGAATAAAAAAATAAAGGACTTTATTATATTTGTAATTTGTAGGGTATTCTAATCTAATAATATTAGTAAAATAATATTATTTTACTTGAATGTATGTTAGGCTTTCGAATGGATAACGGTGTACTATTCAGTATTTGAACTTTTCTTCTTGTGGATGCCATGATGTTTCGCTCATTTTGATAATTTTTCATGTCCACCAACAATTACGAACCATAGTGCTTTCATTACCTATGTGTCGCCTTAAATAAATTCAACACCACAGGATACATGTTTGGATAGAAGTGTCCCTCAATCGTATAAGTTCAAAAAGAATCTTCAATATATATTTCTTATGAACAAACAATTATTTTCTATAATTTGTTGATTGATTTAAATTTATTTTATTGTTTATTTTTATGAAGATTAAGTATTTGTTGAATTTATTTTATTTTTTATTTTTATGAAGATATTTAAGTATTTGTTGTCTTTTGATTTTATTTTTTAAGATGTGGACTTCACTTAATTGATTATCTTCTTTGTTCATGATTGTAGACTCAATTTACATAACAATCATTACATGGCTTTTTTGGAGAAATAAATTGATATTGTTCTATACCTTCATTAGTATGGTGTACATGTTTGGACAAAAGTGTCTCTAGTAGATTTATAATACATTCAATAAAAGGAAGGAAGAATCTTCAATCTAATGACAATCATTTTTTTCATTGTTTTGTTGATTGATGTAGATTTTCTTTAATCTTTTTATCAAAACCAAGACTTTATTGTCTATCGCTTGCCTTCATTGCTAAGAGATGTGGAATTCACTTGATTTATATTTTGAAAGGAAAAACTTTCAACATGGACTTCACTTCATTAACCTATAACACTCCTCACATGTTTGTATGTTGGAGAAATAACTCAACACTATTATTTTCCTTGATTAGCATGGTGTAATGTATGTTTGGATAAAAATGTCCTCCAATGTCCATAACTAACTCAATGAATAGAGTGAAGAATATTCAATCTAATGAGGGAAAGACTTCCCTAAAGTGTTGATGTTATTATTATTTATTTTTTTTAGTTTACAATATTTTTCTCTTTTGAAATAGAATGATTATTTATAATTATAGTTATAATAATTTTCATTTAGTTATATATATATATATATATTACACATCTTGTGTATAGTTGGGTTCATTCATCTAACTTTTTATTGTCCCCTTTATACACATTCCCATAAATTTAACCTCAAACTTATCCTTATGTACTCACATGCATTGATACAATCATCTTAATATTATATTTACTATACCTATCCATACACCTACCCTAATATAGTTGTTATCAACCTACATCTAGTTGTTTGCCCATGTAGGATAATTTAGGTGGTCACTAACTTGACCCCTACCTTTATAAAATCTAAATTCAAATTCTAGCCAATTATGACCCATTATTTTTTGCATTAAGATGACTAAGTACATAAGTTTTAAATATTATTTTAATATTATGTGTTGGTGTTTAAAGGAAATCATTAGCATTCATTTCACAAATTTGGAATCAAGTCCTCTCACACTCTTAAGCATTAATGGAATAATGAATAGCAAAATATTTGGATTTAATGTCCTAAAAAAAGCAACAAATCTACATGCATAATTTTAAGGCACTTGATTTCTTTCTAAATAGTCTCTTACATATATTTTCATGGGTTGACCTATCCTTAAAAAAACATGACCTTCCTTATAAGGTATTGTAATCAATATTTCTCGAAATAACCGTGTGCATATTTTTACATCAACATTTCTACTTATTCATCATGATGATGGATCATGGAGTATGAGTAGAAACGTTGATGTAAAAATATGCACGCAATTATCTCTAGAAATCTTGATTACAATCTATCATGGATTATGGAAACAAAATGTTATTAATTATAAGGTATTTTTAAATACTGCTAAACTTCATTTTAGTAAAAAGGAAAGTACATATGAATGAACTAAACAAGTAGAAGAGTAGAGGTACAAATTACTTAAATTTTATTTCAAACTAAAAAGATGTATCTAGGACCACAAACTAGAAACTTACAAACTTGATCCAAAAGTAAGCACATTTTAACTACTAAATTTGAGGCATTTTAGTGATAGAGAGATCACACTTTCAAGGAAAAATAAATCTAATTTATAGAATCTTCACCAAAAGGCATACATTTTTTAAATAACAAGCTAGAATCCATAAAGAGTCAAGATTGAACAAAAGCATGGTCTACCTTTAAATATTTCTTATATTAATCCACTAACTTCCTACTTGATCACTAGAACTTTTAGGTGGTATGATAAAAAAATATCATTATGTTCTACTAGGTTAGTCAAATGATAGTAGGTAATTGGTTGGAATGTAATCATAAGGCACATTTAATAAATGCCAATAAGAAGTTGAAATCGGAAGGCCTAAATATACGCTTCTAATATCATGATAAGAACATATTTTAAGATGTAATTGCATGTACTAAGCTTAGCTATAATCTAAAAATTTAAAAAATATGTATCTTATTAACTATTTCAAGATTTTCAATTCATAAATTTGATAAGAAAGAACATTTAGGGGAAATTGTGTGAAAATTACTATAATTTTTATTTTATGGTGCCAAAATTTCTTATAATGAATATGCAACAACTATCTATTTCTTAAAACAAAAGTAATCAATTTGAAATTTTTGTGACGATTGTGGATTGTTTTGGTTCAACATTGTTCTACCCATATAAAAATTTTATTATGTGTAAAGTATTAGGTTTAAAACTTTGTTATTTTCCCAATAACAAGTCATATTTATTACCTTGTCTGGTTTTCTTCATATTATGTGCGATCATCATTGTGATACTGAAATGTCTAACCTTTTCTAAGCAATTAAAATGCAATGGAAAAACATAAGGAAACACCTCAAGATTAGCCTAAGGAATTTGTAAAAGCAAAGATGAAAGTGTAAAATGATGCTAACTAGATATACCTCCCTTTTGCAGCTGAAACTCCTTGGTTGGCCCTTGATTTTGATTAACTTTGGTGCTCCTTGATGGTTCTTGATATGGATAAATGCAAATATTAACTATATGCTTGGATACAAATGAAAATGGATGAATTTGATGGCTAGATGAGTGCACAAAATGGCAGCATTTAGTTGCAAATGACTAAGTGTTGGAAATGCCTTAGAGGATGGGGTATTTATAGAGAAACTTGAGTTCTCTAGAGAATTCAATGGTGGGGATTTATCCGACAAGGCCAAGATGAAGGGCTAAGGTGAGTTGAGGACTCACAAGCCCTCACATCTTGACATGTGGATTATGAGATGGCTAAGGGTGAGATGATGTGTAGGTGATGTGGAAGGGAGGAACATGATGTGGAGGAAGGACAAGTACCTTCCAAGTACCTTGGGGAGTGAGAAGATTTCCTTAAAAAGGAACTTCTTATCCCCAAGTGGGAGTGAAAATGACACTTGAAGAATTTTGGAATTTCTCAAAAATCTCCATGGGAAAAGAGAAAGAGGTTGGAGAAATAAATGTCTAATGGATAAGAGAGGGTCTCCAAAAAGGTGGGAATTGGTCACATGTGCATGGGGTGACATATCAAAGATTCTAGAAGCCTTCGAAAGATAAAATGTGAATTAAAAATTCACATGGGGAGGAGAGAGACTTAGGATGAATAAAAGTGAATTAAAAATTCACATAGGAAAGAGGGTCAATGCCCAGAAAGGAAAAATGGAAAGATTGACTAAAAAGTGGTGCCAAAAGTGGTTAATGACTTTGATTAAAGTTGTGCAAATAATTGATTATGATAATCAAGGGAGGATTAGTGACAAGTGGCAAATGTAGGAGGATGTGACATTAATCCTTGATTAAGAGGATGCACACCCTAATTATGAATTAATTGAATTAATCCAAATTAGAGATGGATTGTGACAAGGAGAGAGAAAAGAAGAATTTTAAATTGATTTTAATTCAAAATGATTAAAATGACTAAATTAAATAAATTCACCAATTTATTTAATTTAGAGAGGAGAAAGGTACCAGATAAAGTGTTTAATTGTTAAATTAAATACTTTAAGAATCTTATGTGGGAGTGTAATATTAATTAAATAAATTAATATTAACTGAATTGATAAATAAAGAGGTAAATTTGATTATATGGGCGTGATCAAATTTGGGTGTCCACATTTTACCCCTCTTCGAAATATTGTTAGAATAACAATGTTTCGAAGAAAAATAAAATGTCGGTGATGAAGAAAGTTGTAGGGATTGATGCCCCAGCCTAAAAGAGGTTGAATGGGTTGTCTAAGTGGAGGAAAAAGGGAGAGGGATGCCCCAGTACCTACCTCAAATGGATGGAAGGAAATGATAGGGGATGCCCCCTTGAGAGGGCGGTTGCGGAAGAAAGAAGGGGCTCCAGATGACTTCTTGATACAAAGAAACGAAAGACACCGTTGGATAGAGCACAAAAAATTAAGCAAGTTTGACTTTTGAATGGAGTTGATTAGACATATGGTTTGCAAATGGTGGCTCCGGGAAAGAAGGGGATTAGTTGGGAGAGAGAAAAGTTAAATAAAAGGTAAAAAATACCTTTATTTTAAAAAGAGGGGGAAAAAGAAGGGTTAAAAGGTAATTGGAAGAATTACCTTCGCTCATTTTTACTGTAGCAATTAAAGAAAAGGGAAAGAAGGGGGAGGGGAGATGGAGCAACAATGCCGCAGGATTATGATACGGAGATCATTCACTGAGCAGATGAGCTACGAAGACGCTAGACCCACTTCACGGTGCCCCGCAAGGTGAGTAATAAGACCAGTGCTATGTATTTTAAGCATTTAGCATGTTTTTAAGATAGTGAAGGAAAATGTAAAATGTGGGTTTTGCGGGTAGGGGTGGATAGAAAAATGGGTATCGGGAAAAAAAAAGAGGGAAGGGGTTGATTAGGGGGGAAAGAGGGCGTGCCGCCACAAAGGGGCAGACCCACCCTGAATTGGGGCGGGCTCGCCCCGAGCTGGGGTGGGCTCGCCCCAATAGCGGGGCGGAGTCGCCCCGGGCTAGGGCAGGCTCACCCCGACAACGAGGCGGGCTCGCCCCAGGCTGGGGCGGGCATGCCCTGACAGTGGGGCGAAGTCACCCTAGGCTGGGGTAGGCTCACCCCAACAATGGGGCAGGCTCACCCCAACAATGGGGTGAAGTCACCCCGAGTTGGGGCAGGCTCGCCCCAACAATAGGGCGGGCTCACCCTAGGCTGGGGCGGGCTCGCCCCAACAGTGGGGCAGAGTCGCTGCAGGCTAGGGTAGGCTCGCTCCGACAACAGGTCGGGCTTGCCCCGTGCTGGGGCGGGCTCGCCCCACGCTAGGGCAGAGTCACCCCGAGCTGGGGCAGGCTCACCCTGACAGTGGGGCGGGCTTGCTCGGAGCTGGGGAAAAGGACCCCGAGCTGGGGGAGGCTCACCCCCACAGGGGGCATAGTCGCCCCAGGAGAGGGGCGGGACGGACTCACCCTATGGGAGGGCAGGCTCACCCCGAGCTGGGGCAGGCTCACCCCGGGAAGGCGGGCTGGGGCAGACTCACCCCGAGCTGGGGCGGGCTCGCCCCGAGAAGGCGAGCCAAGGCGGACTCACCCCGAGCTGGGGCGGGCACACCGGTGGGTGAGCTCACCCCGTGCTGGGGTGAGCATGCCCCAGGAGTGCCAACTCGCCCTGGGAGGGGCTAGGGAGAGAGGAAAACACGAGCCCATCCTAATGAGGGAAAGATAAGGATAGAAAAAAGAGAGAAAAAAAAGTAAAATGGTAAGGAAGATGTCCCGGGGCCGAGAAGATTATGTACTAATAAACGGTTGGTGTGGATGCAGGCTTTGGGGCGAATACAGACACACGAGCGATGGTCGAAGGTACTAATAGTGACCGTAATAGTGATGATTGGTGTGGATCATGTGGCTTTAGATCATGCGGGTTTATTACAATTTTTAGAGGTGCTAGTGATGAGGACGCATCGAGCGATGCTGACGACCTTGATAGAGAGATGGAGCTTAGAGACATCGACATTTCATCTACTAATGGTGGAGATGACGATGACACTAGAGGATGTATGGCGCATCTTGAAACTGTCGATAGCAAGGATATTACTTAGGGATGTGGTGTCGAGAGGGGCCGAGTTAGATCAGACTATGACAGTGTTATTTGGACATGTCGACCTGCCTCTTCAGGGTCTATAGTTGGATCTAGATAGATGCTTGACAGTGGGGGTACCACCTTTGCCTTTATTCCTAGCTGGGGTGATCAGTGGGATATTGTTACCAGATCGTAGTAGGCGGTATTGCAGTATGAGGCTTATGGAGGCGATTCAACACATTGTTGAGTGGCATGAGAGACAGATTGTGTGGGGTACTTGTGTCCTAGCCTAGTTGTATAGGGATATGCATATGATTTTCTATTGGGAGATAGTGAGTTTGACACACATGACCCTTCTACAGGTGTGGGCATGGGAGCATATTATGGTGACGAGACTGATTGTTGTTAGGCAGGGAGATGTGGATGATAGAGAGCTGGTGGCATGGGGGTATGGAGAGGCGAGGGGCTAGGTTTTGCGTCATGGGGGGTCAGGAGATATGGAGGGATGGAGGAGGGAGACATAATGTGGCAACCTTATATGCATTGATGCTTTAGGGGATGGAGGGAGCAGACTAAGAGATAGAGAAGGTACTTTCTGACCCAGTGTGTCCTGATTGGAAGTCTTCCGCAAATAGTGGAGATGCATCTACCAGACAGGGTGGTGAGACAGTTTGGGCTGACACAAGACATTCCTGGTGCACCGATGATGTTTTGGCAGCTCACCAGAGAGTGACCGTGGGGGCGCACATTTAGACCGAGGGAGGCCAGAGCAGCTTGGGTGGCGACAGTGCAGGTAGCCTACCCTGGGAGATGTGTGGGAGTAGAGGATGTAGGGGTGATAGTATGATATGACCAGTGATTGCACAACCACCTATGGGAGAGGATTACACCACTGGTGCCTATTGTAGGAGCCGTAGGATTTGGATCAGAGGATGAGTGTCGGGGGGCTAGAGAGATAGTACGATATGAGGGTGGGATAGGTCCTGAGTCGAATGTGGGAGGAGAGAGGATGGAGGTAGGGGGACAGTCAGTGAGGAGGAGGAGGAGGGGACAACAGAGGAGGGTGAGAGCGGCAGTACGACAGGAGGGTGGGATAGATCCTGAACTAGATGTGGGAGGACAGGATGAGTCAGAGGTGGAGATGATACACTCAGTGGAGGGTAAAACTAGCCAGCAGACTGGTATAGGGGGTAGGGTATGATAGAAAAGAGTGTTGGTACAAGCGGAGTAGGATAGACAGCAAGATGAAAGTCAGGAGGAGATGGAGGCTAGGGGTCAGCCAGAGAGGATAGTAGGCAGGAGACGACTGATGAGGGTACAGACCAAAATAGAGTAGGAGGGGATGGGAGGGTGTGGTCAGTAGGATGGAGCCCAAGAGGAGATTGAGGCCAGAAGTCAGTCAGGGAGGATGGGGA
>VDFB02000002.1:151949970-151960737 GCA_007258455.2 Sequoia sempervirens | reverse complement strand
TGTCCCCTTTCCTCCATAATTAAATAAATTATTATTTATTTAATTATTATCTTTCTTTTTTCTACTATAATTAAATAATTTTATTTTTTTGGTCGATAAAAGAGTTGATTTTGTTAATGAGAAAATCAAAGATTACATAGCTTAATACCATACAAAACCAAAGAAAGTCCAACCAAAGTCCAACAAGACCTAAAAAGAACCACTAATCCTTATACCAAATAATGTTGTAAATAGAACATTACAAAACATAGTTTCCACTTAGTTTCCATACATGCACTCAACAATCTACCTCCAAAGTGTTGAAACAAGTTTACAGCCCGCGACTCTAAAGGACCTATTAACAAGTCAAAACAAAGGAAACTTTTTTGGTCAACCCTTGTTCTGCAAATGAAGAACCATTGCAAACCCTTTCTTTGATTCCTTCTTTGCTTTCTTCCCCTGAACGATCTACCATCTGCCATTCCATATTGCTAATCCAAGAGCCCATCCTCACTCCACTCCCTTCATTAGTTACTAGCTAGCCTTGGTCTTCATCCATCCAAAACCCCTTCTTTCTCTTGTGGCCTAACCTACCCACCTTTCTCTCTACCTTCAGGAGTTGGGGCTCCATTTTTGCAATTTAACTCTAGTTTACTTCCAATAGACCCATTAGTATTATTATTACCCAACTGGTTTCCTTCCTAAACATAGACTTGCTAGTTCTCCCTTACAATCAATCTCACCTATGTCTTCTCCTCTACAAAATGTGCCCAAATAGTTTGACCCACTACGTCAATGGTTTTCACCTGAGAAACCTCTTGATTTCCCTCCTGTTTCTCACTGTGTAATGGTGTGGACTCACGTTTTTCCACCATGAGGCAGATTTTTTCTTCATCCTACTTTTAGTGCATTTCTCCGCCACATGTCTAGTTTGGAAGCATGTTCTACATCTAAAATGAACCCCTTCATAGTCTAGGGGCTGCACCCAAGAACCCATTCAAGTTTTAAGTTGAATCTCCTTTGGGGGGACCTTGGACATATCCATTTCTACCAAAATTCAAGCATAAGTCGAATGCAAAAGGTTTGAAGATCCCTCATCCACCATTAAAAAGCTTCCTAGAGTGTTCCCTATAGCCTCTAGGCTTGACTCAAACCAAAATTGGAGAGGGAGATTAGGAACCCTCACCCAAATAGGATCCTTCTCAAAGACCTCACTAGATGGGTTAAAAGTTGGATGTCATGGTTTTAGCATCAAGGTGTGTTTATCATCCCATTCCCAATGATAATCACACAAAATCTTATTTCTATCATGTTCTTTTTCAAAAACAACAATAAAGAAACCCTTTGCCATGGGATAAATTTGAACATACCCTTCCAGAGTAGGCTTCCAGTGAGTAGAGATCCATTGGTGAAGATCCAATAGATTTGGCCAAAAGCCCCTAAATCTACTAATTAGGCCCAAACCAGAAAACACTTTTTCATTAAAAGATACCTCCTATTCCAGCTCCTCATTCAGTTCCATTGTGATTGATTTATTTGGAAGAGGGCACACAGAGTTTCCAATTTCCCCACCTATAGGCCCCCTGGCGGGGTGCTTCGCTACTAGGTCATGCCCTACTTCGCACCTCCCATTCTCGGGCACCTAAAACCATTTTCTAGTAACTTCACCCCTAAGAACCACCACACTCGATTTTGAACCTTTCTAAAGTGAAGCTCTACCGCCATTGATTTGAAAAGGGACTTCATCATTTTGATCTGATAGTTTCCCAGTTTGAAAAGTTCGCCTACCCTGTCCATTTTGCTTGTTTTGCTTTCACCACCAACTCCAAAACCCTCATTTTCTATATGGCGAGCCAAACCCAAAGGGTTGGAACTGATCAGAACCCTAGCCTTACCTCCCCCTTGCTTCCAACCATTGGTGTCCATTTTACTCCTCAATTAAATATTTATTTTAATTATTCATTAACCTCTTCTTCTATAATTAAATAAAGTTTATTTATTTAATTATTTACTAATTTTTCCTTTTCTTCCACTTCTTAAATTAAATTATTATTTAATTTAAAATTCAACTTTCCCTCTTCTTCTATAATTAAACAATTGCTTTAATTATTTAATTATTCACTTTCCCTCTTAAGTTAAATAATTTTATAATTATTTAATTTTCTCCAACAACCTCTTTATCCATGCAGTTCTTATCTCTTCACATCTCAATTAATTTCCACCCTTGATTGAGTTATTTTATAATTTAATCTCAACTTTCCATCCTTAACCAAGCGCTATCTTTTCCCTAATTTAGCCCTAACCCTATTTCATACTACAACTTTCAATTTTGGCCATTGATTTCCATGTCTTATTGGCTTTTAATCTTCCAATTTGGCTCTCTATAAAATACTCTTATCATTATCATTTCAACCTACCTAGACTATTGCTATTCAAGGAGACAAGTACAATCTTCAATATTTTTCTATCATTATCACTAGGCTTATTGTTGCATACTCAAATCCAAGGGAAATAAAGCATATAAAGCAAGATAAAGAAGGAAAATGGAGGTGAATCAACCATGGCATACAAATATTTGGTAATATTGTTTTATGTTTTATTATTTCTATGTTCATTTGTGCTTCATTGTTGGTTTAGGGCTATAGGGTTTGAGTTTTATTGATTTATGACCTTAACCTTGATTTTTCCCTATTCTACACCTACCTCTCCCTCCATCTCTCCCTCCCTCTCTACTTCTCTCTACCTACATATATCTTTATACCTATTTCTCTCTCCCCCTACCTCTCTCAATATCTCCACCTTCCTCATCTCTCCACTTCTCTCTCCAACACCTCTCTCTTACTTCTCCCTCACTCTCCCCTCTTTCTCTCTCTCTCCTTCCCTTGCTACTTTCTCTATATCACCTCCCTCTCTCTCTCTCCCTCACCCTCTTTATCTCTCAATCTCCCTCCCTCTCTCCTATTTCTCTCTCACTCTATCATTCTCTCCCTCTCCCTCCCAACTTCCCTCTCTCTCTCTCAATATCACCACCTTCCTCTTGATAGGGATAGGAATTGGAGGAATCACTCATAGATTCCTGCTCTAGGCCTTTCCTTATTAGACCTCCTTGGTGCTTTGCTTCACCAATCTAACCTATAGGTTCCTACACATGACTAGGAACCCCTGATTTGTCTGACCAACCCCTCTTCTACCACAAACTCCAACCACCAAGTTCACCTTGGTTCATTTCCACAACTCTTCCTTAGCCTTTACACCATACTAAAGGCCAATCTTCCTCAACACTCCATTTACTCTTGCAGGGGTGATGAAATATCTTGAAAAGCTTCAAAATGTCCTCCAAAGATGTCTGAACATCCCCCAAAACTTCAACTTCCCATCGCTTGCAAGAAACCTACTCCTAGGGTTTGGAAGGCTAGTAGCCTTTGAGCCCCTATTAGGTCTCCTACACCAACAAAATTGGTTATAACTCACAAAAGTCAAAAGTACTTCCCATTCTCTTCTCAAGGTTCTTGATTCATAAGGTTAACACTCAAGGATTTTTGAGGTTTCAGCCTTCTACTGTTTGTACAAAGCCATTGCTTGAATTAGAGCAAAAACTAGGGTTTTTTTAAGCCTTTCCTGGCAGTTTACAAACTCCCAATTGGTTTACACACCAAATGAATAGTTGGAACCTTCTCCTTCATGTAGTAACTAGATAATACACCACCCTAACTCCTCCCATAAGGAAATCATCCAAATTTGATCACCCCTGAAAGAAAAGTGACCTACACAACAACTTTTCCTAGCCGGACCTACACTGGCTCGCCTAGGGAATCAAAATGCTAGCACTTCCTACAACCACACAAACCCTACCGACTAATATATGTACAAGCATGGAGATAGGGCACATTTCCCAAAAGGCCGTATAGTTTGTACAGTGGGAAGGTGCTCTAAGCCTCCATTTATTCAACACTACCTGTTTCAAGCCAGCAAGCATAGGAAACCAAAAATATTTACAAAAACAAAGAAAGATAATAAAAGGTACCAAATGGTACTCAAAGCTTGCTATTAACCTAAACTACATCCTTCATTAATGGCAAAAACATATCTAATCCATTTTAGCACTGTTAATAAGCAAAAATCAGAAAAAATGGAACAAAACACTATTTTTCTTGGATTTCCAACCAAAAATTTCGTACACAAATGCTTCCAACCCTACACAAAGGTTGAGGAAACCTTTAAATATGCTTCTCAAACAATTATTCTTCAAATGGGTACCTTTTGGCCACTCAAACTCAAAAAGAGCCTTATTTTGCAAAAATTGTCAACAATTGTAAAAATTGCCAAATTTCAACATTGGACTAAAACTTGCTATTCCTCACCTATGGTCAACATGACCTTTATTTGAAAACATAGAAAACATCTAAAATTCCATGAAGGAAAACATCTAAACCATCAATTCACTCTTGAGCTCCTGGTGTTGCCTAGGTGCTCTTGCACCATTCTCCCCCTCTTAGCACAAACAACTAAGGAATTGTAGGAGAGATCAAAGACATATCAATGCCTTGCTTCTTAAAGTCTACTTATTCTACCCAGGTAGCTTTAGATTCATGCTTGTTCTTCCATTTGACCAGATGCTCCATGTACACCTTGTGCCTTGTAGCCTTCTTCAATCTTGACTCCAAGATCTTCTCTGCTTGTAGCTTGTCTGGAGTTGGTAGTGTCATGTTGATGACATCCTTGAATATCTCTTTACTATCCTGATCCAAATCCTTGACTATTCCCTTATACTTGATCAAATCAGCAACATTTAACACAGGTGAGATCGCTAGATCAATAGGTAACTCCACCTTGTATGCATTTTGCCCATACTTGGCCAATAGCTTGCAGGGACCTACTCTCTTCATCTACAACTTGGTTGACATTCCCTTCTGCAACCTTGCTTTGTTAAGGTGGACCATAACATAGTCCCCTACTTGAAACTGCACTTCTTTCCTTGATATATCTACCTTCTCTTTCAGTTTTTGGGTTGTTCTTGTGACTGTTTTCTTGACCTACTCCTAAATCTCTTTCATGGTCTGACTGAAGTCTTATGCATGTCCACTGCTATTCTACATAGATCCAAGGTCTCTTAGCTCACAAATGCCTCTTGGGTGCATCCCATACACAACTTCAAATGGACTCTTCCCTATGGTTTTGTTTACACTGTCATTATAGGCATATTCAGCTTCGGAAATAACCATATCCCATGTTTGTCCATACTCCTTGGTTAGACACCTTAAAAGATTACCCAACACTCTGTTAACCACCTCTGTTTGACCATCGGTCTGAGGATGGTAAGCTGATCCAAATGACAGATTTTTACCCAATCTACTCCATAGAGTCTTCCAAAAATGACTCATGAACTTCACATCTATGTTTGAAACAATGCTTAGAGGCAAGCCATGGATCCTTACAACCTCCTTGAAGAAAAGGTGAGCTATGTAGCTTGCATCATGAGTGGTTTTGTAGGGAATAAAATGACTCGTCTTACTAAATTTGTCTACCACAACATAAACACTATCAAAACCAGTCTTGGTCTTAGGAAGACCTACCACAAAATCCATGCTCACACACTCCCATGGTCTGTTAGGAATGGGCAGGGGTTGATATAAACCAGCATTGCTAGCTCCTCCTTTAGCTTTCATGCACACAACACATTGTTCCACATACCTCCTAACATCTCTTGCCAACTTAGACCAGTAATAGAATCTTTGTACCATATCTAAGGTCCTATTGATGCCAAAATGCCCACTAAGACTGCCATTATGCTTTTCTTGAATCAAATTTTCCCTCATTGACCCTCTTGGAACACATAACTGATTGCCCTTAAACAACAATCCACTTTGCAATGTATACTCAGAATACTGGCTATGAAAATGATTCTCAAAATCAAAACATACCTTGTAAGCTTCTAAGAAGTCTTCATCTTCACCATAGAGGTCTTTGAAACTCTCTAATCCAGTGCTCTTTAGCTGTATCTCCTTTACTATCAGCAATCTTCTGCTTAATGCATTTGCAACCTTATTCATTTGCCCTTTTTTGTGCTTGATGGTAAAAGTAAAGTCTTGGATGTATTCCATCCATTTCAAATGCCTATTACTTAACTTCTCTTGGGTGTTGATATAACTAAGTGCCTGGTTATCAGTAAAGACCACAAACTCTTTGGGTAACAAATAATGCCTCCACTTCCTAAGGGACTGCACTAAAGCATATAACTCTAGATCATAAGTAGAGTACTTTTTCTTGGCTTCATTGAGCTTTTCACTAAAGAAGGCCACAGGCCCACCTTCTTGACTAAGTACTCCTCCTACTGCTACTCCACTTGCATCACACTCAACTATGAACAACTTGTCAAAACTAGGCAATAATAGAATAGGTTGAGTTGCCACTTCTTGTTTCAGTTTCTCAAACCCTTTATTAGCCTCTTGAGTCCACTTAAACTTTGTTTTCAAACCACCTTTGATAGTATCTAGGACTGGTGCACATATACCACTAAAGTTCCTTATGAATTTTCTATAAAATTGGGCTAATCCATGAAAACTCCTTACCTCTGCTGCTGTGGTTGGTGTAGGCCAGTTTAGGATGGCTTCCACCTTGCTTGGATCCATCTTTAATGAGCCTTTGGACACTACAAAACCCAAATACACAAGTTCCTTCTTGAAGAACTCACACTTATCAAGATTGATTACCAACTTCTCCTCTTGCAACCTTTTAAGAACCATCTCCACATGCTTGAAGTGTTCTTCTGCTGTCTTACTGAAAATTAGTATGTCATCAAGATATACTACCACAAATATCCCTGTGAAATCCTTAAGCACTTCATTCATTAGTCTCATGAATGTGTTAGGGGCATTTGAGAGGCCAAATGGCATCACTTTCCACTCATATAAACCATCATTTGTCTTAAAAGCTGTCTTCCACTCATCACCATCCTTAATTCTGATCTGATGGTACCCACTCTTGAGATCCAACTTTGTGAAGAACTTAGCACCTCCAAGACAATCCATCAGGCCTTCAATTCTAGGAATAGGAAACCTATACCTAATAGTGATCCTATTTATTGCCCTAGAATCAGTACAAAGTCTCCACTTACCTCCTTTCTTGGTTCCTAAAACCACTGGCACTGCACATGGGCTGATGCTCTTCTAAATCAATCCTTGATCCAATAATTCTTGCACTTCCCTAGCTACCTCTAGGTTCTGCTCTGGAGTAAGTTTGTATGCTGCTTTGTTAGGTAATGAGGCTCTAGGTATGAAGTCAATTTGATGACTTATTGCTCTCTTTGGTGGTAGAGTTGCAGGTGTACCATCACTGACTATGCTCTTGTACTTATCAAGCAACCTTTGGATTGCTTCTGGTAAGACTGTCTTTTCAGCTTTGTCTTCCTCTTTAGGTTGCAACACAACCACATATCCTTCATTCCCTTGGTGTAGGTCCTTAAGGAACTCCTTACCACTGCTCAACATGATGTTAGGTGTCTTGGACTATCCTTCATCTTCTCCTGACAGTGACTGCAGTTTGAAGGATCTTCCATCCTTTTTGAATGAAATGGTATTCTCTTTCCCATCATACACAACACTTATGTCATACTTCCATGGTTTGCCTAGTAGTAGATGGCATGCATCCATGGGTAATACATCACAAACCAACTTGTCTTTATAGCCTCCAATTGAAAATTCCACCGTTACTTGCTCATTAACTAAAACACTCTACCCTTATTCAGCCATGTGACCTTGTAGGGGTTATTGTGAGGTGCCTTCTCCAATTTCAGCTTAGTTACTGCCTCCTCTGAGATTATATTGTCTATTGAACCTGAATCTACAATGACTTTGCACACTTTTCCAAGTATCTTGCACCTTACTCTAAAAAGAGCTCTTCTCTGTTTTGGTTCCTCCTTGACTGGCTGTCTGATCAAAACTTTGTTAAACATCAGATTCTCTCCTACCTAAGATTCTATATGACTAATTTCAAATGCATTAGGACTCATGGTGTCCTCTTGTTCATAGGCCACTCTCTTTTCATTGCTTGATGAGGAACCTTTCTCTGGGCAACTATAAGCAGGGTGACCTAGTTGGCTACAATGATAACACTTCAAGTTTGCAAAATAAGAACTACTCCTGCCTGCTTCTCTTCCTCTGTTTGAACCTCCTTGAGGTCATCTTCCTCTATTAAATCCTCCTCTTGAAGATGTTTCACCTCCATGCTCAGTGAGTTTTGATTCTCCTTGATTTCTTTAGTCACTGCCTCTTCCTTGGTAACCACCACGCTGTCCTCTTTGATCTCTTTGATCTCTGCCTTTTCCTTTTCCCTTAGAAGACTAATCTTGCTTCCTCTTTTTCCTTTCCTCAATCTTTATGGCCAACTGATAGCATTGGTGCACTATCTTGGGACTTAGTAGAGCCATCTCTTCTTGGATGTTCCATTTCAAGCCATTAAGGTACCTAGCCACCTTAAGACTCTCATCCTCTGTCACATTAGACCTCATACAAAGCTTTTGAAACTCTTCAGTATAAGTGTTTACATCTTGGTCTTTCTGCCTTAGACTTTGCCTCTTCGTGTGCAATTGAATCTCATAGTCATCTGGCATGTAGGCTTCCTTTACCTTAGCAACCATTCATTTCCAAGTTGATATGGGCTGTTTGCCTTCTTTTTCCCTCTCAGTCTGAATAAACTTCCAACATGTTAAGGTGATCCTCTCAATCTTGACTTAGCAACCTTCACCTTCTGAGCTTCAATGACTCCATCACACTCAAAATGATTCTCCATGCCTTCTATCCAATCAGTGACTAGGTCTACTTCCATCTTTCCACTAAAAAGTGGTATGCCTTCAAGTGCTTTTCCACTCAAGGCTTTCAATGCCTTCAAGAAAGGCTCCTCCTTCAAAATAGGGTCAAGTTCAGGGGTCTTATCTTCCTCTGCAACCTCTTCTTCTTTTGGAATTCTTCCATCAAACTGTGCACTCCTCACTACTTCTTCAAGCTGGGCTATCCTTTCCCTCAATTGCCTATTATCTTCCTCCTGCTCTTCAACCATCTTGGCCAATTGTGCATTTGTCACCATGACAGTAGTATCACTTGACTCAACCTCTGACATATAAGATGCTTCCCAAATCTTTAACTTGCTCTGATACCAATCTGATAGGGATAGGGATTGGAGGAATCACTCACTGATTCCTGCTCTAGGCCTTTCCTTATTAGACCTCCTTAGTGCTTTGCTTCACCAATCTAACCTATAGGTTCCTACACATGACTAGGAACCCTTAGTTTGTCTGACCAACCCCTCTTCTACCACAAACTCCAACCACCAAGTTCACCTTGGTTCATTTCCACAACTCTTCCTTAGCCTTTACACCATACTAAAGGCCAATCTTCCTCAACACTCCATTTACTCTTGTAGGGGTGATGAAATATCCTGAAAAGCTTCAAACTATCCTCCAAAGATGTTTGAACATCCCCCAAAACTTCAACTTCCCATCACTTGCAAGAAACCTACTCCTAGGGTTTGGAAGGCTAGTAGCCTTTGAGCCCCTATTAGGTCTCCTACACCAACAAAATTAGTTATAACTCACAAAAGTCAAAAGGACTTCCCATTCTTTTCTCAAGGTTCTTGATTCATAAGGCTAACACTCAAGGATTTTTGAAGTTTCAGCCTTCTACTATCTGTACAAAGCCATTGCTTGAATTAGAGCAAAAACTAGGGTTTTTCTAAGCCTTTCCTGGCAGTTTACAAACTCCCAATTGGTTTACACACCAAATGAATAGTTGGAACCTTCTCCTTCATGTAGTAACTAGATAATACACCACCCTAACTCCTCCCATAAGGAAATCATCCAAATTTGATCACCCCTGCAAGAAAAGTGACCTACACAACAACTTTTCCTAGTCGGACCTGCACTGGCTCGCCTAGGGCATCAAAATGCTAGCACTTCCTGCAACCACACAAACCCTACCAACTAATATATGTACAAGCATGGAGCTAGGGAACATTTCCCGAAAGGCTATATAGTTTGTACGGTGGGAAGGTGTTGTAAGCCTCCATTTATTCAACACTGCCCATTTCAGGCCAGCAAGCACAGGAAACCAAAAATATTTACAAAAACAAAGAAAGATAGATAATCAAAGCTACAAAATGGTAGTTAAAGCTTGCTATTAACCTACACTACATCCTTCATTAATGACAGAAACATATCTAATCCATTTTAGCACTATTAATAAGCAAAAATCAGAAAAAATGGAACAAAACACTATTTTTCTTAGATTTCCAACCAAAACTTCCATACACAAATGCTTCCAACCCTACACAAAGGTCGAGGCAACCTTTAAATATGCTTCTTAAACAATTATTCTTCAAATGGGTACCTTTTGGCTGCTCAAACTCAAAAAGATCCTTATTTTGCAAAAATTGTCAACAATTGCAAAAATTCCATGAAGGCAAACATATAAACCATCAATTCACTCTTGAGCTCCTGGTGTTGCCTAGGTGCTCCTACACCACCTCCCCTTTTTTATCACATATTGGTACACATCAAAGAGAGAGAGATAAGTTAGGGTGGGAGAGAGAGGTGAGATTGGTAGAGAGATAGGGGGATAAAGAAAGATGTAAAGAGGTATATGTGAGATAAAGAGGTAGATAGAGAGAGGGAGAGGGGAAATTTAGGTAGAGAGTTAGGTAGAGGGATAGGTAGGTAGAGATATGGAGAAGGGAGATAGAGAGAAGAAGAGAGGGAGGGAAAGGTAGGGAGGGAGAGAGAGGTGATATATATATATA